>SAUA01000091.1:0-137459 GCA_004335185.1 Phoma sp. RAV-16-625
CCCCCCCCCCCCCCCTTCCCCTCCTTCGCAATAAAAACGCCCCCTTTTGCTCTGCCCATGCTCATCGCCCCTCCCTGTGATCACGATATCAAAGCTCTCCCCATTCCTATACTGCTTCCACCCAGCACCTCTGTTCGGTGTATCAACACAATCATCATCACGACTGTAAACCTGCAGGCCGTCCATGAATTGACACCATGCCCTCGTCTACAACTTGCAAGTCAAGCCAGGCTATACCATGTTCCCGCGGTACACACAAACCCCAGAATCGGCAAACTGTTAAGGGCTGGGAAGCATGGTCCGGTCAAGTCAGATTAAAACCGTCGACTCCATTGTCTGATCTTTCGGACTTTGTAGCTAGCGCATTCTTGTACGCAGTTGTGGTTGGGGAATGGTACTGGCCGGTGTAGGGTCTTGGCTGCTGGTGGCTTGTTTTGTTAGCACGCTGGATCGGTGGGTTGATAGTGGTTCACGCCGGATTGGGTTTTTCGTGGCGTGGTTACTATTTGTTTAGGAACGCGTGCTGTTCTTGGAGGTACAGTTATCCTTTGTCGCTGGGACACATCGTGGATTCAACATTGAGGTGATCCCTTTCATCGTCGCCACAATGTGCAGCTCTGTCAAAGCGACTCTTCGTAAAAGTCCACAACTATATATGTACCCTCCCTACCACTCCTCCTCCCATCTCATCCACCAAAGTCTATGACAATTCACAATTTACAACAAACACACCCACACACACCCCAAAATGCGTATCCCCATCCCCCTCCTCCATCTCTCCCTCTCCCTCCTCCCCCTAACAACCGCGCTCAATCTCCCCTGGCTAACGCTCACAAACTGCCACGCCGGCACCCCAGGCGCCGTCTACGTATGCTCGAACGCCCACTTCACCGGCGACTGCATGTACCATGCCACCAGCGGGGAGTGTTTCGCGCCGCCGAGCGCGCCGATGAGTATTGGGCCTGATAAGGGGGGGCATTGTGTTGTTTTCCAGGGGAGGGAGTGTGAGGGGGAGATTATTAAGTGGGATGCTGGGGAGGAGGGGAAGAAGTAAGTTGGTTTTTTTTTGGTGTGGATGAGGTTGGGTGCTGACGAGGTTTAGTGTTATTACGTGCCCGGGGGTGAGGAGTTGGTCGGATGGTTTGCCGAAGGTGGGGAGTATTAGGTGTCATGCTGGGATGTAGGTTTTTGGGTCGTTGGAGTGATCTTGTCGTTGTTATTGGGGAGGGGGATGGTATGGGTAGTGCGTATGTCTTGCTGCACGTTTGGTCTCATGTAACTCACGATATTTGCTGTTGAAAAGCTATGTCTTTGTTTCTGCCGCGTCTTTGGGCTGTGCTTTGATTTTATTGTTTCACGATAGTAGATTGTTCGCAATGTACAGATCGATTGTCGCACAACGATGTACCTGACTACCACTACAGGTGGAGCCCTTTTTGACGTGACGAAGGGCTTTCTGTGATAAAAGCACATTAG
The DNA here is from genome assembly GCA_004335185.1 of Phoma sp. RAV-16-625. Lineage (NCBI taxonomy): Eukaryota > Fungi > Ascomycota > Dothideomycetes > Pleosporales > Didymellaceae > Phoma > Phoma sp. RAV-16-625. The sequence goes on from SAUA01000091.1 coordinate 1,477, forward strand.
TCCTCGTCTTGATGTAGTCGATAATATCCAAGGGAGACATGTGATCAGTCTTGGCTTGCTCGCCGCCTACAACTCCCAAGACTGCACTCATGTTCTGAACACACAAGTTATGAGTAGAACACATTTAGTCACATCTGTTTTAATCACAAGGAGATTTATGCCAATAATAAGGAATAGTTAAAGAAGTAGGCCCTTTGATGTCGTAGATCGAATAACAACCTCTTGCAGTAACTCTTCGCGGGTGGAGTACCCCCTGTAGACTGTCACAACCTGGTCAGCCTACAACGTAAGTAGGAAGACCCCACATCCAGTAGAACGTCTGAATATCCGATATATTTTCTGCGTTTTTCTGAACTTGTCTAATAACTATGCGATCATGAGCTAGAGCTACATGATGCCTGCCGCCAATCGTTAAGCGATGTGAGCGACAGTAACGTTTTGGGGTTTTCAGACCCAAAAGCCTCTTTGGAGGTTTCAACGACAGTTGCCATGAGCTGAATAGCCTCAGTGGCACGACCTTGATGGTTAAAGACACATGCCAGGTTGTGCATGACAATCAGCCTGTCTGGATGCTTGTCTCCTAGTCCCTCTTTACTCATCGTTAGTACTTGCACTCCCAGCTCTTCAGCCTCTGCCAAACGGTCCTGTTTTAAATATGTGAATACCAAATTTCCCATGCTGACAAGCGTCCCAGGATGGTTATTCCCAAGTACTCTTTTCTGTGTTTCCATTACTTGCAACCCTAGCTCCTCGGCCTCCACCCACCGGCCCTGTTCACTGTATACTGATGCCAGGTTGCTCATACTCGTTAGAGTATCTGGATCCTCATCCCCAAGCACTTTCTTTTGTATCTCCATTAATTGCAACCCTAGCTCCTCGGCCTCCACCCACCGACCCTGTTTATTGTATGCTGATGCCAGGTTGCTCATACTCTTCAGAGTACTTGGATGCTCTTCTCCCAGCACTCTTTTGCTTGTTTCTGCTACTTGCACTACGATCTCTTCAGCCTCGGCTAGACGGCCTGCAGTACTCATCACTTGTCCTACTCGCGACATGGAGTTCAATGTGTCTCGGTGGGTTTCACCAAAAAGTTGTCTCCTGACACTTAAGGATTTCGTAGATAGCCTTTCCGCATCACCCAGGTTGTGCATCCAAGTTGCATACCGAGCTGCGCGGTATAATAATGAAGCCCACCGCTCAAGAGATTCCGCAGACTTGGGCGGCTGCCCCAGTGCCATTTTTGCGTGCGGAAAGAGTGCTTGGCATCGTGTCCAGTCCTCGTAATCACCGTTTGGGAACACTGCTGAAAGCCTATGGATGAACCGATCGTTCCAAAACTCAAATTTGCCCTGCTCTCTTAGCCATCTCCGCGTGGCCAACTGTACGAGTCTGTGCATATCAAACACCGTCCCACCAGTAGTCAGGGAGACGATCGAGTAGCTTCTGAGCATTGAAATATCTTCTTCAAACCCGTCATCGATGCTCGCTTCCGATTCGCTCGTGTCGCTGTCTAAGTTCATGGGATCTGCGCTTTGGTCACTCCTCTGCATACATGGTTGGCTACGAAGAGCTTCTTCAGGGATCCCTTGACGGTCAAAGAAACTCATCAAAGACAGCAGGTCTGCCGCCGATGGTCTGATACGGCGTATATGGTCGAACGAGATTTGCCACGTTAGAAGAATTGCATTTTTGGCATCACCGTCTCGTCGTATGCGCCCTCCGTCGTAGTCTAGCAAGCTGGTCTTTTTCCGGTCGCTTTTGTGGAAGTCAGCCAGATACTGTTGTACCGAGCACCTTGGCGCTCGCTGGCGAATGTAGGCCGCCGCCTGCACTATAGCGAGTGGCATGCATTCGAGAGCCGTTGTTAACTCGGCAGTCGCGCTATCATCGCTCTCAGTCCCTAGCTTTTTCCGCAAAAGAGCCTGCGCACTGACGTTGTTCATAGGTTCGATGGCTATTATGTCGTCGTCCTCCACTAGGTGCGACGCCGCGGTCCGGGTTCGACTGGTAACCAAGACTGCACCGTGCTTGCTCGGAGGGAGATACGAAGTAAAGGAGCGTGGCGTAGCGTGAGCGCCATCCTTACTACTCGCCGGTAGAGCCAGAACCTTAGCATCGTCGACGTTGTCAAGAACCAGCAACCACTCCCCATTCTCTTCGTTGCGGAGCCAGTTGTGCACGAGCTGAAATACGCCCTCTTGAAGGTCGTACAGTTCAGATAGCTTGACTTGATCTGCAATGGCTTGGTAACCTTGTTCGATGCGGGCTGCGTTGCTGGCGTGCACCCAGAACACCCATGTCTCTGGCGAACGTTCTGACGTTCGATAGCAGTACTCGATAGCGAGTTGTGACTTTCCGACACCACCTAAGCCTACTAATGCTACGCGAGATGCTGGCGCAGAACACTTCTCATGTATTTCCTCGAGCAGTGTTTCGCGATCGACAAAGTCGGGGTCCTGGCGGAAGGGAACGACACAAGAAGGGCGCGGAGATTTGTTTGGTCTTGCTGTAACTGAGCGATGCTGTTAGCTGCTCTACATTCACGAACTTGCTGGCTCGACTTACTTGCATTGGTGTTGTTGCTTGCTGGTTTCGTTCCATTTAGCCGCTTCTGAATCTCCTCCCTCAGTCTCACTGTCGCATAGGCTTCCCCTTCTCCATAGATCAGTGGCAGGAACACCTCAAAGATGCCGAGCAGACAGTAGACCTTGTCCTCCTTCAACGTCGTTGTACGTGTAGATGCCCAGCTAAGTCGCTCCTCTACGCTGAACTTGGAAAGGTTTTGACTCCTCAAGACTTCAGCAGGAAGCCTCGCAGACCGGCAGACCTCTTGCTCCAATGAGACCTTGCTACCCAGACGTTTGCCTTCTTTAGAGAAAAATTCAACGCTGGCTGGCGCTAAGAGCTCTTGCAGTGTCCAGCCTCGCGTGAACCAACGACTTCGTCGAAAAGCTTCCAACCATGTAACCTGAAACGTCTCGGCGTCCAAGTCCTCTGGTACAGAAACGTCAGACAGATATACGTAGCATTTGGAGGCACGCTGATACCAGCGGAACATGGAGTTGATAGCCGTGTTCAGCTCATTATTCGTGGTCTTGTCGATGCAGCAGGTATCAACCCAACAGTACTGCAGTTCATCCGCTGTCGCTCGCTCAGCACAAAAGGAAAGCTTTCTGTAACCTTCTTTATCTGTTACAGCACCAGCCAGTAGCTCTTGATATGTGACTTCTTGGCCTTCTGTCCAGGTATGCGAAAGGATCGCGTAAGGCGGGGCGTTGTCATCGTCAAAAGATATCAGTTCGAAGCCGCTGTCTGGCAAACACCGTAGAAGGCGCATCGTGTCACCACCTTCTTCCCTCGAATAGGTGGTGCTGATCTACCTTGATCGCGGTACATCTGTTCAGTTGTGGAGAGGTAGGGAGTGTAGAGCAGCAGTGTCTCATGTTGTTTCGAGTAGTCTGACTAAGTACACAATTATGTGGATGCTGGTCATTGGCCATCCGATACGCAGAAGTCAGCGCTAGTGTGTGGCTTCGACTTCGCCCCCTCAACCCCGCTCGAAGTGTGTCACGTGGAATAGGGATAGAAATAGCATACTGGAGGTTATATCAAACATTCAATAGTAGTACGTCGCCATGATTTCGTTATTGGTAAGGTGCTAACACAAGCGTGCAGGTGGAACCTTGCATGAGCCATGCACCAGATAACGAGATGTAGCTGACGTTATTGCTCACAGTCAAAATTCAAGGCCGTAGTCCAACTAAACTGTTTTCACACAACCGCGCAGGGGGGTTTTGTGAAATAGTGAAGTGCGACTGCAGGCATACCTGTTAACTCGATGTAAATCCAGTAGTTGAAGTCTTACATAAATAGTAAGCACGTAGGCAGAACAGTACTCATTACAATTAAATTAGAAGTAGACATTGCCACATGATCGCGCTACGTAGAGCCTGATAGCCGCTCTACAAGACACTGTTTCTATAATAGCACTACATCTTTGTATCACGGACACATAGGTAATCAGCTTAGATAAGATTGACAGTCTCTTCCTCAAACTGCTCTACCCACTGCGTATAATGGAGTTTATCTACCTGATATACCCCTATTCTTTCGTAATAGTTCTCGCCGTACACCCTTCTCAGTACTAGGCCGTGATCGTCCCGGAATCCATGTTTCCAGCCCTCGTTGATGCTTAGAAAGTAAATTAATTGCGGGGTCGACAGGAACTCTGGGTTGAAGAACCACCAGTGGTAGTCAGGATAGAGTTTACTCCGACTGTCGCTCCCGAAATCAAAGTCAACACGCCGCCCTTTGCGAACCGCAAGTTTTTGCAGGTACCCTCGAATGGTTAGACATCCTCCATCTACCATGCCAAATGGTAGCCTGTTCTCTACAAGTTTGACACTGATGCTCTCAATCGATACCTGGCTTTTGATGGACATAACAGTAGACCAGAACATGTCTTTGGCGCCATCCACGGATGCCCAAGACCAGGATGGGATACGGAACTTTCGACGCACTAAGGAACTTGATCTGCCGCCCGCTGGCGATCTTGATCTCCATAACAAGTCGTCGCTAAGTGTTCCCTCCCACATACCAGCAAGGTACTTATTGCGAGTTATTCTCTGGAATTCCGCTGCCACACCAGCTAATGCGGGGAGTTTGTCGTCTCCAAACGTCATCTGTGCGGAACTGTACTGTTCTACGATGTGAAACCATGCAGATCGGAGTTCTTTCGATTCGTACTTTTTACCGTCGTAAAAGTTGGATGAAAGCCTTGGATTTCTGCTCAAAGGACCGATTCTTTGATTGCTCAGCCCCTGCAATCCATTGTGGCTCTGAGTTCCAGCGGTGCAGCAGAATTCAATACCACTGTCTAGATATCGGACAACCCTCGGACTGAGGAGAAATTCTTGGTGCGTCCACGCGCGGTCAAGAATAGGAGAGCTTCGATCGTCTAGAGGCATAGCCCAGGATGGCGTTAGGTGTAGTGATGTAGTTCCAATTGCTTTATTCGCGCCCATAATCGGGAGAGAAGCAAAACTCGTGGATATTCCTTGTACAGACTGGGGTTGTAAGAACCCTTGGTTGCATGACAATGCTCGCGCGGCAGAGTAGGTCACCCACGCATTCTTGTAGATGTTGGCCATGTTGGCGATCTCACGGATCCGGTCCTCTTCAGAGTCTTGAATGATACACAAAGAATCGATCCAAAGGTATGGGAGGCCCAAGTTGCGCGTCAAAAGAATCGCGTCGACAATAGTTCTCGGCAACTCGTGAAGTGGAAGTGCTTCTTGGTACTGGATATTGTTCTCCTCTGTTGTTTGATGCTGCTGAGGACCTCCCCAACAGTAACTTAGGGCAGCATAGCGTATGTTTCCTGTACCAGGCAACGCGATAAGCCTGGGCATTTGATCAATTGGTAAGACGCTGATAGCACGTGTTGGAAGTTTTCGGAGCTTATCTTCCCATTGTGGGCAGTCTTGATGTTCCCCTTCGCGATTTGCGCACCGGTCGAGCCATTCAGATACAAGTGTGAGATTACTCAAAGATACGGGATTTTCATCGCAAACTCGACCTTTCAATCTCCCAGCGGCGGGGTCGTCTGTGCCTTGACTTAGCGTGATCATGATTGGGAAGGAGTAACCAACCAGGCTGTGTAAGCATGTTAATGCGGAAAGTTTTACTGAAGGGATGTCCAATGCCTTCGACCAAAAGATCAAAAGCCCAATTGATCTTAGTCCAATAGTCTCGGACACCAGTGATAACTATACGGACGAGACGCAGGTCCGTTGTGCCGGCATGGCACGAACTAAGCTGCTTTGAGAACATGCAACCTCGCAATGACCAGTCCAGCAGCTGTAAGCAATGGCCTTCCCATATGTTGATGGGAATGCGCCCTGCTTCGGTGACTCGCTCAGCAACGCTCCGCTCCGTCAGGAAACCACAGAGCTCGTTGCAGCTCTCTTGTCGATCGTCAATCCTTGCAAATTCTATTGGAGACTTGAGATCAGATATGGCTGTCAACTCGTGGAATGTTGTTGCCTTTCGTAGTCGGCTCGAGGCGTTCTTAAGTGGTGAAAACACACCCTGTGACATTGTTGTGCAGGCGCAGAAAAGCCACTTGCAACAGTGAACGGTGCATGTTGGTATTCATGGGCTTGGATGCGCGTGCGAACACGTCAGCAACGAGCGTCTGCTTACTCTGGACACTCACGTGCGAGGGGCAGTAAAACTAATGCTGCGCGAACAAATACGGCACAAAATATTGCATGCAAATGCGGCACAAAATTCTGCTCGCTACATGCAACCAACCAGGCCCGTGCATAGTAACATCTACTACATAAGCTTAGCACAGCGCTAATACAGCGCTACAACATCATTTTGAATATTCTTTACATCCTTAAAAACCTTTGGTTTCGTTGACCACTTCATTCAATGTTAGAACAGAGCTTTCTACCACGCTGGCTTTGATGTCGATGCTGAAAGAAACCACACATGTTCTTGCGCGTACTATGAGTCCAGGTGGCTCATGCGCAGACTACAGGTACATAGGTGCGAGACAAGAGCTCCACCGTCAATGTTGCCTACCTGATGGTGCCTTCGATTCGTGTTCACATCATTCACAGCTTCGCCAAGCCCAACCCCACTCATCTCATGCCTTCATCACAACCCAATTCCTCTACATCTCCAGATCCCCGTCAAACACACAGACCTGCGCTGTTCCCAAGAACCCCATCATGCCATACTGCTCTCTACGGACTCGCTCTTTCACTCCCGACACCAAGTGCAACGCGTAGAGCGCTTGCACCAGCCATATCGTCTATAATGTCCACAAGCCCACTCTCTTGTCTGTGAATGGCAACAGGAAAATTGAATAAGTTGCCCTTATCTAACGATGAGACGGAAAACAAGCTGATACGTAGGTAATCGCTCGAAGACAGTAATCAGCAATAAACGACTTTTGCAGCTCTAGATCGTATTCAGATCCCGTGAAAGGATTCAGGACCTATTTGGACTGGCTGGCTGCGCTTGTTTTGCATAGGGGTGGGTTTTCCAGTAACTCTGGAGGATATGAAGAAAATGGATCCTGGGATTTTGGAAAGCCTGAGGTGATATCTTTGGGTGATAGTCGCTAAGCTGTAGTCGCTGGAGCTCGCTTTGCTGGGGAGCGTTAGAGGTTAGCCTCGTGTGATGCAGGACTCAGACATCGAGGTCAAGGGCTAACGACCACGTAGCTTCTTTAGTGGAGAGAAATGTTGCTAGAGACATGTGTCGATGTTTTCGAGTTCAGTGACTTTGAGAATGCTAGATGCAAACGAATAAACCCCAGCAGCTTACCTACCGAGACACAATAACGCACATCTCGACCCAAATACCTACACGATACCCCAACGACCCATCTACGGCGTCCACGCATCCCACTCTAAAACCTGCACCCCCTCCCCCCTCAACTCCTCTTCCACATCGCCCTCAATCTCCCCCGCCGTCCTCCCCCCAGCATCATACGTCGAATGCGCCCCCCTCAGCAGCACAACCTTGAACCCCGCCTCCAGTGCCCCCAAACACGTAGACCTAACGCAACACTCACTCTGAATCCCGTACGCAACAATGGTCCCTACACCGCGCTCTCTAAGCTGGTCTGCTAGCCCGGGGTTCGAAGCGAACGTATCGCCTGCCGAAGTCATCAACACTGCAACAACGATGCTAATAGAGGGAACAGCGGGACTTACGAACAATCTTCCCGACAACCCACTCATTCCCATCCCCCTCACGCGCAGGAAACACAACCTCCCATTCCTTACTCCCGCGCACGAGACAGCCCTTCTCGGGAGTCTCCTCGTGCTGCACGATCACAATGTCGAGGATGGGCTGCAAGTCTTGCTGGCGCGCGGTATCGATGGCGACGCGTGCTAGGGCGAGGATGGAGCTGCTTGCGTGCAGGATGCGGGGGGCGGAAGGAATCCCGTTCGGGGGGTGAGCCAGGGCGTGCTGGATGTCGATCGTGAAGAGGGCGGTGCGGGACATGGCTGTGAGTTTGAGGTGGGGTTTGGGTAGTAGAGAGGTTGGTAGGGGGTGGAATGGTGGAGGGTTTTGAGCTTGGATGGATGAAGTGAGTCACTTTTTTGGTGGTCGTGCTGCTGGAGTGGGAGTCATGTTAGGAAGAGAAATAGCGTGGAGACGAGAAAGGTAAAACTTGATCAACTTGAACCTACATAGGCATTCGACTGTACCCCGTTTCTTCTTTTTGGCGCAGGAGTTGTACATGCTTGAATGTCTTGATGTGAGGTCTGAAAGTGTAGATAGTTGGTAGTGGTGTCGAGCGGTCATGATTTAGGGTCGAATAGCGCTAGCCGAGTCATGCGCATTTAGGTAAAAACAGCCTGCAGCTGTCCGTAAGCTTAGCTACGCTGTGCTACCAGCCGCACGACTGCGCTTTGTCGAGTTCCATCATGCCTATTCGCATATACTGATGCACGTTGTACGTTCTAGACATGTATGGCCGTTGACGCAGACGCATTACCCACACTTGCGACCTGATGTCTTGATTAAACCACATCCACCAGCAAAGTTTTGAACAACTTGGACTGCATTGCTGCTCGATGATCTGCTGCTTCAGATGCTCTCACGATGGCTGAAGTTGCGATCAAGGGGCAAGACGATTCCGAGTTGCCACCTCTCGAGGACAGACTCGTTGCATCAACAGCTGCACGGCTTGATGCTGCTGACATTCCCCATGTCCTCTGGGGTAATTACATGCTCACTGTTTTCGGCATTCCAACCGTAGTCAACGCACGTACCTCGCGCCAATCTGAGCTGACCAATTCTAACATACATCTCAGGGCATCGACTTCGTTGTTGACGATGATTCCATAGACGCTGCTTACGACACTCTTCGAGGTGCAGGGTTCAAAAGTTGCCAGTCAGAAGATTGTATCGGCAACAAGAAGCTCCCCTATGCCCCAACCGCTCATGTCCATCTCCACATCACCGAGATCGAACGGCTGGGTCTCTATAGAAGATCCGATGTTCTATGGCAACTCCCAAATCTATCACACGTGGACTGCGAAAGCATTACTCTAGCGTCTGATCCCAATCAACTACCCGGACCAGACAAGCTAGGCAGAGGCGGGCGATTCCAGCAGGATCTGCATCCAGTGCGCATTTTAACCGTCTATCAACTAGTACAGGTGTTGCTTTTGCTCGGGAAGAAAGATCAGGACACGTACGGGGGGTACTGGATGAATTGGATCAGCTACGTGTTGGAATTCTGCACCGAGAACGGCGTCTTGGATCCAGGCCGACTGACTGGGAATTACAAGAAGTACATCGACGCTTTCCTTGAGGGGGATCACACATCAAGAGACCAGGCGTTTGAGTGTATTGGCTGCACAGAGTAGTTGGGCCAGGACGGCGGAGCAGATGCATCAGTTGTTTACCATCAAAAGGATTTTTGAGGCCAAAAAAGTGGCTGCAGTGTCTAAGGGGATGGAATAAAAGGTGAATGCGAGAAGGATGCGAAGACTGGTATATAACAGTTCGTGATTATGTCTGGTAGCGCGTGTACACTGTGCCAGACATGTGAAAGTGGGTCTACCAGAACTGCGGGAACAGCGTTCAAACATGGTCGAAACTTTACTTCAAGAGCATCACACCGAACGAGCACTCTTCAGAAATTGAAAAACAATTGCGCATGCACCATAGCATCCAGACATTCCATCTCAATCCAGTCCACGTCTGCCTTCACTATTCGTACACGTGCTTACTGTCATGTTCGTCATGGCGGACTCGGGCATCAACGCTTTCCAGGTCCGTCCGGCGGAAGTTGGTCCGCGGCGTTGACGTTTCGTCTGACTTGGACGTATTGATCCCGTTTCTGTCGTATACAACACCTATACAAACACCTTCCCTCTCCGTGCGCTGCGCCGAGGCCACATTGATATTTTTCGCCCTGCGCGTGCCGTACTGCTCGCGTCTGGTGCTTACTCACTTCTCCCGCTCGCCGTCAGCCCGCCGTCTGTCGTCTGCCGTCTGCCGCCTCGCAGGCACGCTCACTCGCAACCCCACGATCGCCCCCCAATCCACCCCCAATCGACGCCGCACACGCCCTCGATGAACGCCGCGCGCCAGGCGTGCCGCCCCAAGCACCAGGTCCTCGTGCTCAAGTGCTACCCCAAGTACAACAAGCAGAATGTCGACGTGCGCGCCAACTCGTCAGAGCTGTCGTATCTGCTGTACTACGCCTCGACACGGCGCTCCAAGCTCACAAAGGTCACCGATTTCCTCGACAAGCGCGCGACGAGCGACGTGTGGAAGGGCCGCACGGGCAACGTCCAGGTGACGCTGCAGATTGTGCGCGCGCTGATAGACAAGTGCCCGCGCGACCTGCCGCTGTTCCAGCACGCCGTCCTGCGCATCCTGCGCACCATCCTGTCGAGTAGCGATGTCGGCATGGTCGAGGAGAGCGTCCCGGCCTTTGCCACGCTGTGCGCCCACCAGGACCCCGCCAGCCTCGCCGCCGACGTCGAGTACATCCGCCAGTACGAGGAGATTGTGCAGCTGTATGCCCAATTCGCCGCAAAGGACCAGACCAAGGCCGCAAATGCAAAGACCCCGCAGAGCTGGCCCGTCACGCTGCGGCTGAGGAAGGCCGGCCTGCAGGCGCTCAAGGCCGTCGCCGAGTCGGAGAGCCTGGGCAGCGAGACGGGACGCCAGCTCGCGCTCATCATACCTGTCGTGCTGGGCAACATCTACGCAGAGAACGCCGCCTTTCTCACCCGCCTCGAGCAGCGCGAGCACGACAGCGAGGCCCACGACAAGGAGCTGGCCCTGAATCGGCGCAAGAGCGTCTCCACGGCCGCGCGCACGAGCACCAACGACGAAGACGAGCGCGGCGATCCTGTTGCTGCCTCGGGCACAACCGAAGCTGCAGACAGGCTGGCCGAGGAGAAGGTCGGCGTGCTCGCGCTGCAGGCCCTGCGCAACATCTTCCAGGGCGTCAATCGCGGCCAGCTGCGTCTTGCTACGTCTGCCGTGCTGAAATTCATTGGTGCCAACGTCAAGGGTCCCCATGCGCCGGGTGAGAGCTGGGCGACGAAGCTCATGGCAATCATCTGCGCATGGGCACCCGTGCAGGACCGCTACGCCATCCTCGTCGCCGTCGTCGAGGCCCTCGTGCGCAGCCCCATTGTCGAAGACGACGTCGAGCGACAGCTGGTCCTGGCCACCGTCATCGACCACCTCCTCAGCTCCACCATCAACTTCATCGGCCTCAGCGTCATGGATGTCCTGGTTGGCCTCATCTCCCACACATTACTACTGCTCCAGCTCGGCGGACCCGGCTCGACCATCTCGCCCCACCACCAGCAGGAGACGTCGGTGCTCACGGAAAAGAGCGCAAACGGACAGGCCTCGCCAAACAACACCGCCGTGGTGATGGAGGTGGTCAAAAAACCCTCACAAATGAGAGTGCAGCTGCTCGATGTCGTGCGCAAGTGCATGGCCGACCTGGCTACACACGTCTACTACACCGACCAGATCTCCGACATGATCGAAGCCATCTTGAGCCGTCTCAAGCCCTCGCCCGCATCCACCACCACCGCTGAAGCGATTGAGAACCCGGAGGAGGCGCTCGAAGCAGTCGTGACGTCCGGCAGCCTGCGGGAAAAGACGCACGTGGACAGGTTCTTCTCATTCGAAACAGCCCGCATCACAGCACTCGAGGCTGTCAAAGCCATCATCAAGACCGCAAATGCGCGCCGGCCAGACGGCTCCTCCGCATCGGTAGCACGCAGTAGAGTTGGCGTGAGCGTGTGGGAGGGCACCCAATGGCTTCTGCGCGATCCTAGCGGGGCTGTAAGGAAGGCTTATGTGGATGCCCTTGTCACGTGGTTGAGTTTGGAGAAGACGAAGCAGGATTTGAGGATTGTGGACAACTACCGCAGAAAGGACAGCGATCACGACAAGGGAGGTCTGACGAAGCGCGCCGTGTCGAATGCATCGCAGCGCGAGAAGTCGCCAAAGCCTGGAAGACATAGCTTCCTGCCGCTCCTGCATCTGGCAGTGTACGAGAATGCGTTGCAGTTGGTTGACTCGGAGGCAGACTACTTGCTCCTGCACCTGCTGCTCAGCACCCTCGTCGAGCGGCTGGGCATCAACGCTGCACGGAGCGGACTCCCCATGATCATGCGCTTGCAGGAGGAGATTGCAACGGTCGAAGAGCCGGCCGCAAAAGTGCGGGTAGGCAGTCTCGTGCATGGCTATCTGTGGGCTCTCAGCATGGCGCTCGACTTTGAAACATCAGCAATCGGCCGCACAGTCCACAACGAGATCACACGGCGCAACAACCACGGCCTGTGGCTTAAGAGTATTCGAGTACCGCCCATGCCGGTCGACCGCATCGACACTCCGCACCCCAGTCTCTCCCAGCTTCCCGCTTCCGTCGTACAGTCCGAATCGCTGATACCGTTCGACAACCGTGACGCCCTCGTCGAGAAGATGTCAGAAGGCTACTCGAGCTCGCTCCACTCGCCGCCCTCGTCGCCGCCCGGCTCACCAGGCCGCTCAATGTCCGCATCGTCGTACTCGGGCCTCCCTAAAATCCACCAGCCCCCGACTTTCGAGACCAACAACATCCTCTCCGTCCCTACGCTCCCCTACAAAGTCCGCGAAGACCTCCTCGCAGACTGGACGCGCGAGCAGTGCCTCTCCGCCAACACCAAAGGCTCCTCGAGCGCCTCCATCTCGGGCAGCAAGAGTGGAACGCAGTACACCGGGCATCGAAGCAACTTCCTCGGCGTCCGCATTCCCAACGGCGACCTCGACAGCACAGGGAACTCGCCTAATCAAAGCCCGCGCCGTGCTCACTCGCGCCCTCCGTCCATGGCATACGGTCTTGTGGGTCGTCTAGCCTCGCCGCACAGGCGGAGGAGCCCGAGCGACAGTAGGGGTAATGAGACGCCACGTAGCAGGTCATCGCTGCGCTCTAGCGTCCGCGTTGACGACCTGAAGAGGGCACTGAGCGGGTCCGGCGGTGCGCCACGTACATCCTACTCGATGCGGCCCCCAACACGGCGCGACGACGACGAAGAGACAGACTCGCTAGTAAGCGCGCACTCGCTCAGCGACGCCTCCTTCACGACAACCCACGAAGCGCTCGCCCGCGACCGCGCAGCAGCCCAATCCTCCGTTCCAGACGACCCCGGCACCCCCGCCGCAACACTGACGCCGCGCCCGCTCTCCGCCAGCCAAGACGGCACCGCCCAGTACTTCACCACCCTCAACGGCGACGTCATTCCCCCCGTCCCCGCTATCCCCGCTGATCTGCGCTCCGACGCAAACGCCCCGCATATCGACTTTGCCCAGCAGCAGCCGCCTACCAACGGGACGTCATCGTACGCCAACGCAGGAGGCGCCGTGAGCCAATCCCGCAGCGTCAAGAGCGGGATCAGCAGGGGCCGGAGTGGGAGTCGAGTGCATCGCGGGAGTGAGGTGCCGGCTGCGCCGATTGTGGATGTCGATGCTTTGCTTGGGAGTGTGGGGTTGGATGGGGATGATGATGATGAGGAGGGCGACGGGGTGGGATTGGGGTTAGGGAAGGTGCCGTATTAGGGACTGGGGTTGGAGATGGTGGGGTGTGTATGTTGGGGTGGGTAGGGTAGGGGTGGGTTGTCTTGGGTGGAGTGGTGTCGTGTGATGTGTAGAGGAGGTGATTCGGTGGTGTGGTGACGGAAGGGGAGGAAGTAGTAATACAATATCGTTATCTTCATTCCACACCACGCCCCGTGTCCCTTGATCCTTATCTCTATTCCTCTCTGTTTCCATTTCAATCTAATTCGATTCGGTTCGACTCCACCGCCAACCCAGTTCAGCCTGTGGACCGGCTTCTCAAGAAGAGTCTTGCTAAGCTTGAGTAACATCTAGCCGCTCTAGTTTAAGTTGATATTATAGCGAAGATGCAAGCAGAGTCTACCGGGAGTGGCTTCTACGAACCAGGATCGAATAAATGACCTTGTTTAGAGGCTTGGGGGGAGATACTAAAGCTGATTATAGAGTCCAAATACTTTAACGAACGGCAGGTCGATCCGGACACGATCTGAAGGCCGGGCTAATCCAAGATGTGTGAGGATTCATGCCTTCGAATTGTTCAATCGGCTTGCCGTGAGCGACTCGCCAGTGAGGCATGTTAACTCTAGCTGCCCAGGCCTGAAGTGGGCGTTTGGTAACTCTGGACGGTTGGTGCATAGACAACCAGCTCACGTGACAGCGGGGTCGTCTTGAGTGAAAAGAACACGAGTCTACTGTACTGACATGACAGTATGACCCATGCCTCTACAATATATCAATGCCACCTTTCCTTCAAATTTGACATGCTATTCCATGCATCAGACGCAAGAGATCCTGTTCAGTCGTAACTATCTAACGGCGCATGACTGCAGACGTTATTCAGTCAATAGTGTTGGATCCTTCAAAAACAGTTAATGTTGGAAGTAAGTACCTTGAATTTCTTTGCTGGTTGCTTTTGCTACATTACGCCTTAATCAAAGTTTCTGATAATTGTTTTAGCTCTACCTACTCTCTCTGTCTCCATTGCTCCAACTGGATCAGATGTCGTTGTATCTGAATCCTCGTTCTTCAAGCGTCATGCTTCACTACCGTCGTTGGAGGAGGTTCGACGTCAAGCTAGATCTACACCTTGTCCAAAGGAGGGTATCGCAGTATTCAACAATCTTAATCTGCTCGTGAAATTTGGTCTTGAAGAATCTATCGCAGAAGGCCAATGTCTATACACTATTCAGCGTGTTTTAGGACCATCTGTGCCTGTTCCAGAGGTTTACGCATGGTGTAAAGAGGGCAAAGAGACTTTCATTTTTATGGAGTTGATAGATGGGCTTAGTCTGGAAGCACGATGGGCTGATCTAAGCGCTGAAGAACGGTACAATGTAGCTCAAGAGCTCCGTGGGATCTTGCATACACTCAGGCAGGCAAAACAGGATCCGCGGGATCAATTTGTTGGTATGTTCTACCATATTACCCTCTGTAAACTAACCTGACCACTCTAGGTCATATCTTTCGTACACCACTTCACGATATCGCCTTTCCTGTGGATGTGCTCCCTAATTCTGGGCCATTTCCAAGCGTAAAGGAATTCCATGATTGGTTCTCGTCTTTGTATAGGCGAAGGCTCACCAACCCAAACGCATATCCACAAGACCCTTACCGTAGTAGCCTGCCAGATGATGCTCAAATTGTGCTAACACACGGAGATCTCCATCGCAGCAATATTATGGTTGCAAAAAGCGGGCCCCCAAGAATACTTGCACTTATTGATTGGCACCAAGCAGGTTGGCTTCCAGCATACTGGGAAGTATGTAAGGCTTTGTACACTGCAGATCAAGAAGATGAGTGGGCCAGGATATATATTCCACAATTCCTTCAGATTTGGGAGGAGACTGAAGAGGCGTGGGACTTTTATGTAGCAGCGACAGGCAACTAGGTCTGTATTGAACTTTGCCCTAAAGATTCAGACTGACAAAACTCCACATACACTTTCGTTCTTGCCTTTAGTAATACGATAAAAACAGCACCAAGTCTTACTCTTTCTTCGATCACCCTTTCAAGATATGTAACAACCTGATACGGGGATTGCTTGAGCATCAAGCTTTAGCATTGCTCAGCACGTCAAGTGCTGCTCCACCTATCAGCCCGCTCTTCACCAGCCATTTAACATACTTCCATAACCAGAAATCCAAGTAAAACCATATCTGTTCACGACGACGATGTCTTCTGCGCTCGAAAGTCAGTTGGTTCGGCAGTATGGCCTGCCTCTCTGTGGCCTCGGTCTCGTGATTATCTGGGCTGAGTGCTTTGAAGCTGGGCATCGAGGCGAGATGTGCACGTGGCTTAGGTCTTTGCGAGTCTTTAAAAACCTCGCAGGTGAAGCTCAAGGTTCGCACTTGACCTGGAGTCCCGCAGGTCAGATCTTACAAGCATTAATCTGGTCGCATGCGAGCTGCGGATCTTTTCGGTGAGTGGTGTCGCAAGCGCTTTCTCGAGAGATCGACAATTTTGGCAGGCGGCCGGCTGTTGTTGTATGGGCGGCCGGCTATCGTTGTATGGGCGGCGGATTTAGAGTTGGCGGCCGCCGCTCACCAAAAGTTCGCCGCTCTCCCAAATCTCGCCGCTCTCCTAATTTTCGCCGCTCTCCAAAAATTACAGCCCACTCAGAGCAGCCGGTGCGCACCAATTCTCCCTTCACAATGCTGTCGCGCGTCTGGGGATTGAGGTCCTCTCAGCGCATACTCTTCATCCTTTCTCGAAATGCGTGGTAGGTATCGTGGCCGCATGTTCATATCGCGACTGTGTGAGTGCGACAAAGATGACACTGCTAGAAGGGGCAGTTGTCTTCTCGCCACTCTACACTGCTTCTCTTTTCCTCAGAAATAGTAGAGAGAATGCGCAATGTCTGTGCCTGGTCTGTGTTTGGTAAGGCATCTGTATCTGCGGTTGAGAGTCGCAGATTGTGGCGACTTTTTCGACTGCGCTTGCACAGTCACAATCTATGAGACCATATCCCGCGTCCAAAAGTTAAATAATCTGACTTCATGGTTGTCTTCCCTTTCTCCGAAGCATAACGCACATGGCTGACATGTTTCTGCCTGGGTGGCGGTGTCCGTTTTGCAGACGGCTTCTCTCTTCTCCGTGGTCTTCTCTCAAAAAAGCACCTCCATACGTCATGTGAGACGCGCGAGCCTTTCTCGAAGGTATGAAGAAAAAAAGTCCATATCTAATCCGTCTTCCATCGACTATGAAAATAGCAGATATCCCATCTTCTTCACATTCTCCGTCCGGCGTTTGACGTTTCATTTCCTAGCTCCTTATGATTTTCAAGAACGACTTCAGATACTGTGCATGACAAGGCTTAAAGTCTTTTCGTAACTTCTCCTCTACTCTCTGCTCTTCTTTTCTTGTTTTATTCTATTCATTTATCTGTTTATTTACACATTTCAGTCTGCTCCCCCTTCGGTACAAGACTGAGAACGCGCTCCTTCGTCTCACTTCTGACACCCATCCACGCGGCACCGAGCCCTGAAAACACCGTCAGGGTCCGGCTGTTGGCAGCATGAGCCGACAGCGCAGGGCACTGTTCCATCACAAATTCCGTTCTCGGGGATGATGACGGGATCAGGGGTGACGCAAGATGTCGTTGTCGAGATGATGTTTGTCCTCTGTTGGCTGTTAGTGATGCGGCATAGTCTAGTCTGGGGGACGTACGCTTGGTGCTGCAGTCACGGTGGTGGTAGTCGTTGCCTTGGGTTTGATGTTTAGACAACTGCAGCCTGCCGAGATTTTTGCGTCCGCGAAGGCGACAAGCAAGGGGCGGAGGTTGACATTTGGTTCGGCCTCAGCCTCGCGAGCCTTGTTCTTGACCACCGTGATGGTTTTGACGCTCGGGATACCCGCCGGAGCAGGACAGACAGAGCTGGTCACGATGACCGTAGCAGTCGATGTGACGACGGTACTGGTTGGGGTTGTTGTTGCGGTGGCTGTCGCTGTGCAGGGGATCTTGAGAAACGAGCTGCAGAATGTTGTCGCTGGAGGTCCTAGGTTCTTCAACACGGCGAGAGCGCCGTCGATCTTTGCACAGTTGATGGGAGTGCGAGCGGCGAGGGTGGGCTCCGCAGGCAGGGCGCTGACTGAGCCGACGGCGGCGATGAAGAGCAGGTGGTAGAGCATCTTGGGATGGTCGTTGAAGGTGTCACAACGGCAGCCTCCTGAGGTACTCTGGGACTTTATAAATCTACCAGCCCTCAGAAGCTCACAGGACTATTACTCAATTTGAGTTCCAATCACACGCTAAAGCAGGCACATCCTGTTCCGAGGCCAGGTCGAGCTCTAGCAATTCAACACTACTCAAGCAGATCTGAGCACAATTGGACGCGCTTGTCTAAAGTCGCTCTTTGACAGCTGAAGTTGTTCCTGGTGGCTGAGGCGCTACGACGCGCTAGCCGTTCGAGACTGGGGTCTAGCAGCCTTGCTAAGGGCCGTGTCGTGTCGATCGCAAGGCTACCGCACTCGCATCCCGCAGCCTTACAAGGCGAAAGTGCCCAGATCGAAGGTAGCGGTGTGTATGCGGTAGTCTCTAGAGTGCCTGTTCAACTGTAGCGAATGAAAGGCAGATGACTGGTATGGCGAGGAACTTTCTAGCGGACCAACCAGTCTAGATATCATGCGTCTCTGTACCTGCGTTGGTCTTCTCAAATAGTGACATGGATCCAGTGGATGAACGCTTTTGAGAACGAATTTGGATACTGGTTATAACAGGACTCGCCCTTCTTGCCTTCCTCGCAACTTTCTGCTGAGAACACAAAGTGAAGCGCGTCAATGTGTCCTTGTTCCGTTCACTAGAAGAACAAAAGAGTTCTAGGGTCTCGTATCTCCCAGATAGTGTTGTATGCTGTTCATGGTATGATAGACCGCTTTTGTAATCTACAGCGACAACCTCAACTGCGTAAAGTGCCTCTCAACATACAAAGTCAATGACATTTCAGAGATAATATCTCCCTGTTGTGTCCTCATTCTTTCCATGGACCGTTGTTCTGTCAATTTTCGATTCTACAATAATAAAATTTGTTTCTTAGACTGTCATGTGCGGGATCGCCGCATTGTTAAATTGATAAACTTAGGTTCTATGTGCTGAGCTTCCGCCCTTTTACCTAAGACAAATGTCGCCGGCCTTGCTTTTTATAAACCTAACATTGCTGGGAGAAACTATAAAAGAAGGAACTGTTCAACGAATGACCCCCTTCTATGTCTTTGTTATTTCTGTGGTCATTTTTCCATCAAACTCTAATCTGGCATTCCAAAAGTTGGTTCTAGAACTTCATGTTCGGAACCTTCGGACTATCAAAACCATAATGTCAGATTCTATGGCAGGGCCCTCTTCCTTTTACCCATGACGAGACTTGCCACTTATCCCGCTCTGTCCTTGTCGTTTTAATGAATTGTTTCATTCATCAAATTTCAAGTCCTCCATATCAAAAGTCCGTCCCAATAAATCATGCGCCGGATCTCCAGACTATTAACATGCTAACCTTATGTATGATGTGCGGGACTTAGTTCCTTCCAGCAACATGAACCTCTTCTGTCGGGCTCTCACTGAGGCTTGTTACTGCAAATTTTGACTACGAAAGTTTGAGTCAAAAGGGAGGCATGTCGGGAAAGCTCTACCTCTTCTTTATCATGTGTCTCTGGTCTGGGACTACCAAAAGAGTCAAACATAGAATCAATAGTCTTTTCTGGCCGCGAGAAGTGGACAGACTCTGGCGGGCATGAGATACTTTCTTCTCCTACCAACTACAAAGCTTTGCCTCGAGTATTTAAAATCGGGTTGACGCGGTCCCATGTCAGAGTTTGAACGAAGAGAAACCTCTGTGATGGACATCGCAGCTCTGAGCGAGCCGCTTGTTCATGGGGTGCCAGATCTCAATGCATCCAGACAGCTTTCATCTGTATTTCATGACAATATCTGATTCAAGCTTCCCGAGATACCCCTTCTTCTTTCTCTTTTCAGTCATCTACAAAACCAGCTTGCACTATCCAAACGTGTGAAAGATTTCTTCAGCCACCTCAAGGGCTCGAAAAAAATGTCCCGGTGCTCGTTCCTTCTGAGGTTTCATTTCGCTTCTTGCTATCGAGGAACACGAAGGCACTCAAGTCAAGGACTGCGGCCGACGCTACACTTTAACTTCAGGCTTTTCCGATCATGAATCCGGTAATTTTCTGTCAAAACTCTACTCAGCCAGAAACTACGCCAATACCAGGAAGGGTATGCAGGTCCGGTACTGGTAAGCGCTAGACCCATAGCTGCTGCAGTAGCCTTCGTAATAAGTCAATCAGCATTCGAACTTTGACTGTTCCATTGTGCTGTGTGGATTTCTAAGCTAACAAAATACGTGCTCTTTGGACCATGGAGTGCGCCCAACCATTCCGGGAAGGCGATGATAGCATGGTAGCACAGTACCGGCATCATGTATCTCCAGAGCTTAGCTCCATAGCTGGGTTCTTCTGCTCAACCAGGGACTGACAGATGCGCACCTGTTGTCTGTATGAACTCATTGTACGCGCTCTATTTAAATTTACGTTACGATCTACGGTCGACGCATAGGTTCACATTCTACTAATGAAAATAGCTTTGAATGTATCGACAGTCTATAGCGAATTTCGGAAGATACATAATATATTCGCCCACTATGAAAGATGCCCAGGTGGAAGACGTCAAAATAGAAGATCCCAGCAGCATAGCCGTGTATCAACTCATGGAGAGTCGTTGCATCACAACTTCTAATGGTTCGCTTTGTGGAATTGCCCGCATCCTTGTTGCTTCATCATAGTTTGTGATGAATGTTTGAGCTTGTTTCAATGTATCAAACCGCTTGTAACATGCGTGTGAGAGATTATCGACCTTCTCTCTTGTTTCGTTGCTGATGTTTGTTACTACAAGACACATTATCGATGATAGTAGACGTACTGGAAGCATTCGTATATTCCCTTTTCCCGACCGTTCGCCACGGCGTAGTAGAATCGATTGCCTGGCACTGGCTCTGAACTTAGTTCCTCGAGATTACTGATCACCTGGCAGTCGAAGATATCATGTTCTTCCATATATGACTTCGCATCTTCTATGTTCTTGAAGCCTTTGTGTTTGCTTCCCTTGTATCCGTTCGTGAAAACGCAAGCGACGGCCCTATGAATCTCATTATTATTATTCTCACAACATCCTATAGATTTGGAGAAATATACCATGAAGTGAATATTGCGGGTGAGAAAAAACCTCTGATCACAGCGTAAAATCTTTTGTTCTGTCGCACCATGATCAATGAAGGTAATTGTAAAGACAAAAATACCTCGAAAATACAAAGAAGAGTAGTCCAGAATGATTTTGCGAGCCTTAAGATAAGTTACCCACCTCTAGCGGCCCAAGCTTTACTTGTCGGCTTCGGCAATAATTTAGGCTAAAAACGATTGCAACCATCAGATTGGATGTAGGTCTCCCGGACTGGAAGAGCGCTTCCTTTCACCGGTGGATCGAACTCACCGGAAAGTGTTACGATGCACTGTATGGCACTTGCCCTATCACAAGAAAAGCTCCAATCGTGTCGGACCACATGTCCTTGTTTCCAGGATCTGTTTCGGGCAAGCATCAAATGACCAATTGTGTTACACAGAACGGAAGTGCGATAGCTGCTTGCGGCAGCTATCATGAACTTGGACAATGCTGTAAAACACGTACCGGTACCGTACTTGCATTACACTAAGGCGGTCTGCGAATAGGAAGTTCAGACGTGTAAATGAAGTTGTTATTTGTTCAAGCTTAAAGTAACCCTCATATTTTACAGCATGGTGTGTTTTCCGTGACACAATGAGGGATACTAGAAGCGTACCAATGTGACATCAATTTCTGCCATGCAGTTTTTGCGTTGCCTCTCGTATACGTTGCAACGTCTCCTATGGCTCTGCTAGAGAAAGGACCTGATCTTCTTGAATTGAGGCAAGTAGAGTATCTCTGAAATGGGGCTAGACGAGAACGCTTTCCTGTTGATATTGATCAACATGCATCCCGTCACGGACGAAGCAATCTTAAACTAATCAAACGCTTCCATTATTCCGAGTAACGAAACCCCACCTTCTTCATCCGTATCCTCGTCTGTATCAGGCAGAGCTATACTAGAGGATGAAGCAGTAGCGTTATCTGATTCGAGGCTACTGTATTCGTTACCCATATCGGCAAATGCATCGCTTTCTCGCTCGTCGTATATTGTAGTCGCGGTAGTATTGAGCCCTGGCGCGGCGAAATTGGAAAGAGAGATACCAGTTATAGAATCTGGATGATAATCCCTCGGTGCCGCTTTCTTGATTATTTGAGAAAGTGCGTCGTTGCGGATGTCTTTGATCATAAGATTCAACGTGTCTCTCAGCTGGTTTTTCTTTCCAATTTTGGCACTTTCCATGCCTGGCGGCTGCCAGTTGAGGTAAATCTTATGGTGGGAATAGGGTTCGACGAACCCACCTGGGTGATGGCGGAAGTAGAGGTGGCAACAGAAGCACGCAGGCTTGCTACATGCGATGTATTTGTCACCTTCTGCAAATTCCTCGTCATGTTGATCAAAGTGATGAAGTACTTGCACCTCGGCGTGGACCCTTGTTTTATTCTTCGAGTCGCTGTAACCTTTCAGAAATCTCTCGGAGATTTTGAATGTGTTGTCCATCGAGGATAGAGCTTGTCGATATACTTCAAGTTTAGGTGCGTCCGTAGGCAGCATTCGTCCCAATGCCTCCTCCACGCTGGCCGATTTCCGAGGTGGCGCGCGGCCGTTGCCTTTCACAGGAACAGGTACAGCTCGCACAGTATAAGAATCCAGAAGAGCCTTTGTCTTATGCGTATATGAAACAAGAACCCTTGCAGATCGAGCATGGAGACCTAAGCGCCCGATATGATGGCGAGCAGACGCACATGTTGCCTGCAGACTGTCTCCGCTGGTCTTATAGCGTTGCTCATTTGCAAGAGTTGCCAGTCGATGAATGAACTCGGAATGTCGGTTTTGGTAAGCAAATTCTACCAGGGAGTGTAGGTCTTCTTCTACGAGGTTTTCAAGTTTGTTTTCCCAGATCGTGATGAAGCCAGCTAGATAGCCTCTATCAGCAAACCGATCCTACATGATCCAAAGGCACACAACTTACAGATTGGTTCCTCTGTACAGGCTCGAAATCCCCTCAGCTTTTCGAGGTCTGACAACAAGTACTTCGCATAAGTCTTTATCCTTCTACGTGCGAATGTTACACTGTTTTTGAAAACATTCTTAATCAGAAGTTGATCATCTCTATTCCCATGCGCCCCTTCCAGTATCTTCAACAGCTCTATAAGAAATGGAACGATATCTCGCTCTGGGCATTTGTTTGCTGCAACCCAAAATACCAAGTGTTGAGGTGTTTGTCCCAAACCGATGGCTGTGCAAGAGTCACCACCCTTTTTATAGTCGCAGAGAAAGGCCAGCTCGTCCAGGAATTGCCGTTTAAGTTGCGGGCCCGTCAGCGAGTCTATTTGTTCCAATGAAGGTAGAGTCCTGTGTGTGTGCTCGCCACGTGCCTTTCCAAGAGCAACAAGAAGACCAAGAGGCTCGTAGAATCTACGCAATAGCTTCGGAGACAAGTGGGACGTCGGTAAATCATTTGATCGAGCGCGTTCCATCCCTCTCTGAGTATTCATCTCTTCTTTGTGCGTATAGTTATGTCGGGGCATAGATAAGGTCGGTGATCCAAAAGCGACTACAGTATAAGAGTTCGCCCTGGTTGATAGCAGGCTAGACGCTTGTCAATCTACTTTTATATATGCGTGCCAAGAGAGGCTCGTATGAAGAGCAAGAGAACCTCACCAATCTGCAAAAGTGCTGCATACTCCCTGACATGATCCACCAATCATTTCGAAATATCTAGGAAGAGAAACAGTTTCCCAGAACACTCTTTCACATGTTTCTACCTCATGCCAGGTAGACTCGACCTGCAGATGGTCATGCACGGACATTATCAGCTGGCTCTCTGCATAAGTAGAGTGGACGTGCAACCGATGAAGAATAAAGGATTTTCCGGTGTACGCCAAAGCCAAGGTTTTCACACGCATACGTATCGATGAGCGAGTCGACCGGTGAACTGCTCTGGAGTCTGGTTGGACACGCAATGTGGACCCGCATTTCATGGGTCGGCCGGTCAGGGAGACCATCAACATTGCAATCACGCCCGACGCAACCTCCAATCCTGTAGATATAATGATACACCGTGCTTGTTACACTGCGATCTTAGACACCGTGTAAATTGGGTGCACCATAGTTCGAAGGCGGGGTTAACATTCACCGGAAAGGGCGGAGTGGGGCAAATCCGTACGCTGAATTAGCGTGCAGCTTGCAGCATGCAGCCGCGTGTTGTCTTCAATTTTCTATCTTCTACAACCACCACTTAAACTTGGCAACCTAGAAAAGCATGTCAAATATGATGTACCAATGGGTTGCGACCTGAACCGGATGATGCAACACATACTTGATAGTGTCACGTATATTTCGTAAAAAGCACATCGCATGACACGTGACCTGTGTTTATATGGGATCCTTGGATACTAGGTTCAAACATATATCTCAGGCGTTTCCCCGAGTTATCGAAAGTTCTACCATTCACGACACCTAGAACTAGCGATCCGTTAGGAAGAGCAATTCAGCAATATGGAGTTTCGAGCGCGAAGCTATCAGGTTGAGATGCTGGAACGAAGCCTCAAGGGAAATGTGATTGTTGCAGTAAGATGATCTAAGAACATTGCTCTCGCAAAGCTCACCGAACGTAGATGGAGACCGGGAGCGGTAAGACCGAGATGTAGGCATTTTTAACTTGGCTGGCCGGCTTAGGCTAACTAAGTCTTCCAGAGCCGTATTGAGAATTCGAGCAGAACTTGACCGCTGTGCTAGCGCTAAGGTCCGGAAAATTCTACTACATATACCTCATGCTTATACGAAAGCAGCGCGTATGGTTTCTTGCGCCCACGGTTGCTCTATGCGAGCAACAACACAGATACATCCAATCTCGTTTATCTGATACATCTCCTCTACTATTGGTTGGCTCTAGCCATCTCGACTACTGGAGCGATCAAAGTATATGGGACGCTGCATTGCATAACCACAGAGTTGTTGTCTCAACACATGCTGTCCTGCTAGATGCCATGCAGCATGGGTTCGTTCAGCTCTCGAGTCTAGCGCTCCTGATCTTCGATGAAGGTAGAAGTTCTATTTGTTTCAAATCGACTGAGCTTACTCTAGTGCCAGCTCATCATTGCAATGGGAAACACCCAGCCAATTTGATCATGGGAATGTTTTATCACAAGCAAAAAAGGGATAAAGCACCAGAAGGTGTGCCTCACGTCTTGGGACTCTCTGCGAGCCCAGTTAGGGGATCAAACATGCAAGAGCTTCAGTAAGTCCTAGCTGCTTCTGATCCCATCCTGTTAACCACTTCTCTAGCCAAGTCGAGCAAAACCTAGACTCCATCTGCGTAACTCCACGAATGTACCGCCAGGAGTTACGAGCTCATGTCAACCGGCCAGAATTTACGACGCTGGAATTTTCGGAAGATCTGCAGCCCGTACGACCAGGATCTGCGCTATGCACTTTACGAACATTGCACCGAACAATCACGAATGATGCAGATAATCTCCTACATCGGATTACACTTCAGCATGGTCCTGTGATAAGTCCAAAACCCCTCGAGCGTTCTGAGAAGGAATGGTGCATCCGTACGGTGATTCAGTATGGAAGGAAATCAGAACAGATCTATAAAGAGCTTGGACCGTGGGCATCCGATTATTTCGTCCAGAAAACAAACCAGCTTTATACCGGCAACACTGACACTTTCACAAAAACTGCCTCTCATCGCGATGAAGTCTTGGGAAAACTTCTAGCGAAATACTTTGATCAATCAGGCTGGAGGTATACGACAATTTCGACCTTGATTGACCACCCTGGTTCGCTGTCCGACAAGGCTGCCAAGTTGATCGATCTCATTGGAAAGCAGGGTCTCGATACAACAGGAGTCATATTTGTCAAAGAACGCGTTGTCGTCAGCGTGTTGTTTCAGATCCTGTCGACGCATCCGCAGACAGCAGAACGATTCAGATTCGCGACTTTTGTCGGCCTTTCGAACAACGTGAAGAGGAAAGCCGGCATTAACGAACTACTCGATCTGAAGTCGCAAAACAAATCCCTGGAAGCTTTCCGTGTCAAGCAGAAGCACATCATAATTGCTACGGATGTACTAGAAGAAGGCATCGATGTCACTGCATGTAATCTTGTCATATGTTTCGATCCACCCCAGAATCTGAAATCTTTTCTGCAGCGGCGAGGGCGTGCACGGAAGAAACAATCTCGATTCGTTATCATGCAGCCCTGCACATCCACCAAAACAAAAATCGACCGCTGGATCCAACTTGAAGAAGAAGTTAGCCGTTTGTGTCAAGATGAGAAGAGAGCAAGAGAGACAGTTCTTTCGATTGAGGATCAGGACGAAAATTTGGATCTCGTCCTTCGCGATACATCGACAGGGTACTATTCCATTCACGTGTCAACTTCATAGCTACGTCGCTGATATTGAGTAGAGCTACTCTTACGGCAGAAGCGACCAAGGCTCATCTGCACCATTTCTGCAACACCTTGCATAAGCAGCCGTTTGTCGATATGAATCCAACGTTTTCAATTGAAGAAAAAAGCTCAAAGGAGGGTCTTGGGCTCTTGACCGCAAGGGTAGCACTTCCAAATTGTGTAGGATCCTTCCCCAGAACCTACTTGGCCGCAGGGGAATACCGTACAGAACGGGCAGCATCCAAGGCCGCGGCGTATCAATGCTACAGAGCTCTTCATGAAGCTGAGTTAGTCAACAACCATTTTCTGCCGAGCATCCTCAAGATTCAAGAGCGCTGCCGAGATCTTCCTCCAGTTGTAGAGGTCGATGAGCATATACAGCCGTGGAGACTGATGGCAGATGCATGGTCTTCACCCGAGCTGTACCGAACCACGATTCAAATAGAGAGGAATCGCTCAGACGATCTTTCGTCGTTTTGTATCTCACTCATCACACCGATGTCAATTCCGGCAATGTCATTTCCTACCACAAAACAGCCCACAAACATCACACTGAAGCAGACGTCCGCATCTGACACTAAGAAGTTAGTAATCAGCTTGGCAGAGTTGGAGACGCTTAGACGAAGAATGGCAGCATCATGCTCACCAAGCGAAAGCCAAAAGGACGGTATGGCAAATCTCGACTTCGTGTATATCTTCGATTTCGACTTCGCACAAGAACTCTGTCCACAGTCTGCGCCAATCGACATAGGCGAAATCATGACTCGAATCATTGGACAGGTTGAGAAGTTCATGGTAGCAGGTCTATTACAGACATCAATTCTTCCGACATGCACGTTTCACAATGCCGCACACATTGTAACAGCACTCACTGCACCTTCTGCAGATGCGCACTTGAACTTCGAACGGTATGAATTCTTCGGAGACGCGGTCTTGAAGATCGTAGTGTCAGCACAAGTTTTCACAGATCAAGTCAGCTGGCCGGCTGGATGGCTCAGCCAATACAGGGATAATCTTATCTCTAATGCAAGCCTTGCTAATGCAGCTTTGAGCCTCCACCTCGATCAGTACATCCTGACCAGAGCACCAAAGACAAAGGACTGGGCATTACCGTGTATCTCGGATGCACATTGTATATCCGGAAAACATCAACTGAGCAGTAAGACCTTGGCAGATGTTTCACAGGCTCTTTTTGCAGCTGCCTACTCTGACGCTGGGTACGGTCTTGCCAGGTCGTGCATAAACATCTTCATACCGGAAATTCGTTCCGAGCAACCTACCTTTGAGATGCCTTGTGGTGCTCACCTTCCGAGGCGCGAATTAGAAGAAGTACAACAGCTGGTTGGATATCAGTTTCGCAACATTACAGTGTTGCTGCAAGCCTTAACGCATCCATCCTGCACATCACATGGGAGCGAGGAGTCTTATCAAAGATTAGCATTTCTTGGAGATGCTGTTCTTGGATTTCTCGTTGCCAAAACTCTCTTTCAACATCCTGAAGAGCTGTCAGAAGGCCAAATGACCGAGATCAGAGCTGCAGTCGTCAACTCTAACATGCTTGGGTACATCTGCATGACGCACAGCATCCCGCGTCAAGTTTTCGCCATCGACACAGGTACGCTCAAACATGTTCGAAAGGTTCAACGTGTTGAGAATATGCCACTCTGGAAGTATATGCGATACGAATCTCAAGACCTGAGTGAAGCACTCGACGCTTGCAACGCACGCTATCGTGGTCTCTGCGGACGCCTTCAGCAGCAGATGCAGAGTGGTCGCTCCTACCCTTGGATCGCGTTGGCAGAGCTACAACCAGAAGCCTTCTACTCTGATCTTGTACAGAGTGTCGTTGGCGCGATATATGTGGATTCTGGAGAAGACTGGACCACCGCATGCCAACAGTTCATAGAGACCATAGGGGTGTCCTCGTACATTCAGCGCATGATGCGATCCGACTATGACGTCGCCCATCCACGAAGCGCACTACAACAGCTTGCTCCTCTGGCTGAAGTACGGTGCCAGTGTAGCAGCGATGGCAGCTTTCGGTGTGAGGTCATTGTGGACGAAGTAGAGATTGCGAGTGCCGAAAGCTACAGGAGCAGAGGTGAGGCATCAATACTGGCCTCGCACAGAGCAGTCCAGATGCTGGCTAAGGAAGGGATGCGCTTTGCTATCAGCTCCCTGCGTCTTAGTTAGCAAATTGAGATCCAATCGCATCAGAGCCCACACAGTATCGGTGAAGAACGCGCTAAATCGGCGCACGGCGAGCACAGACCAGGCGCGAGACATCTTCACACCACGACGGAGCTCAGTTTTCTAAGTTGCACCCGATCAAAAGTGGCTATGCGCAAAACACTTTCCGCACCAAAAATTGTAGGAATGTTCTAAATACTGCAGTGCTTCAATTTTAGATAGTAAAGGCAGTTTTTAAGGAGTTTCAATCACCTAAGGTTGGTCGTTGTGCTTTGATAATTACTATTCGTAGTCAGATCTGGTCTTTGCGCTTCAGCTTGGAGGTGAGGCCTCATCGCGAAACAGTGTGGCTCACTTTGGGAGCGGAGGTACTTCTACACTGGTAAGTGCGATCCGTCCTGCAAAAGCTTAGGGTCAGCACAAGTAACCATCGCAAGGCAGACACGTTCTCTCGCAGACATGGATCTGCCTGATTGCCATGCCACAGGCACCAATGATCCACTTGTTACCCTTGTTGATATGCTTGTACATGTCAGAGCCCGAATGAAGGACTGGCTGTACTCGCGCATTCGTGGAACGAAGACATTTCTCGCAAGAGAGTTTGCTTGTGGTATGGTGCTTGGATTATTAGGGCATTGTGAGGGGCCATCCCCTGTGCGCGACTGTAGGTGCCCACGTTCGTATAAAGCTTGACTCTCCCAGCTCAAGTCAATGCGTTCTGAGTTGTGTCATTGCTTCAATCTTGCGATGGACCAAGATTTATGCTTACAGCTTTACCTCTGTGGTACGCTCGAGGAGGTGGGTCTGAATGTTTTCTGGGTCCTATCCATGTGCTTACTTCTCATAGAGGGCGATGCAACTTGACACGCACCTCGATTACATACGTCGTCTACTTGAACACGATAAGCAGTTGGCCGGTCACCTTGGCTTTAAAGTCCAGCCAAAGAATCACGGAGATAAGAGTAGGCTCCTGAAGTTTGCACAGTATTTGGGTCCTGACGAAGATACCTCGATGCTTTTGGCGACTCATGCTGAAAACTGGTACAATCACCCTCTTCAGTTCTGGGACCACCCCTCGGCGATAGGATGCAACGTCTTGATCGATCCCCAGGAACAAATCTACCAGGCTTACCTCCAATCAACGCATGATCATGCATAGTCATGCATTAAGATTAGGCTTCTATGTATTCTCCTCGTAGAGTACAGAGCTAGCGCCGGATATGAACCTGAACTAGACCAAGATACCATCGCGAGGATATGCCAGGCAAGCGGCCATCAGGACAACGATACCGGAACTAGGCAGAGATTGGCAAGAATGATCGAATGTGGGGGATATTACAAGAACCTCGAAGCGAATGTCAATCAGGGAATCTGCTTCGTCCTCGGCACTTCTCTGTCAGAGAGCTAGTGAGTGATAGTCGGTCGAAGACGCTTGAGGTCAAAAACACTAATGTGCACAAGTTGGACGAAACTGATAACAAAAAGCGGGCCAAAATTCAACATGGTACAGGAACGCTTCAAGGAGATATCGCTTCCACAAACTGCAGACCAATACACTGAGCTGAGGCAGAGGGTCATTGGCGCAAAACTTGAATTATTCAAGAACCAGCGAGTCGGCCCTCTTGTGAACTATCCCTTTCCCCTGGAGAACACGTACTCTCAATACAGCTATCAGGCAGGAAGCGACGATATTTTGTCGCAGACTTGGGCTTGATTGGTTCTCTTAGCTAACACTTAGCCTACAACTGTTTGCCTACTGATTGGTGGCCCTTTACATTGGTTTCGGCAATCCTCAGGTCTGATGTTGGTGTAATTGCCATGGGTCTGATTCTGGTTCCCACTGCGGGGCCCATCTCCGACGACCCCGCGCCTGGGAACCTCCTGGTATCCAGGTTGTTTAACTTGACCTGGCGAACGCACTTCTATCTAACCGGTCAACTTCGTCTCAAGATACACTCCTATAAGCGATGAATGAAACATACACTACGGATCAACTGAGTGTATCACTATAACTCTGTCTCCCCTCAATGATACTGCCTTGAATCTCGCTACACCATCGCCAATCACATTCTCTATCTTTCGACCAGGCGTCTTAAGTCGCGTATATACCCCCAAGATAGCGGTCGCTTACTGAGAACTTTGCTGTTCCTTCAGCTCCCCATAGCAGACACGAACGATGCTGATGCATACTGACTGCAGCCGTAGTGCATGCTGAGGATGTGCAAACTGTTCGAGATGGAGCTATGCCAGAAACAGCCAGGTCGTATTCGTTGCAGCATTGCCCCACTTTGGCGCTTAGCTGGATGGTCTTTTCAATTTATTGCTTCTCTGCGTGCCTATCGCAGGACTCCGAAACAACTGCAGGAGCGTAGTTGTCCCCGCTTTGGCCGGTGAGATAGTGGTACAGATGTATCTATTATCTAAACAGATCCTCAAATCATGTTGAGCTGCTAGCAAGCTCAAGTCCTTGTTAGGGGGTCTGCATGTCGCATCTATATGCCGCCCTCCATGACCACTTTTCCGGTCAAGATTGCTCTCGTCCACGCCTCTAAATGCGTCAAAGTATCGTTTTGGTAGGCGGTTCTGGTACGTCGAATGTTCGGGGCTGGATCGCACGACATATGGCGGTAAGAGCGAGAATCACGAACAGGGCGTCAAAGAGCTGGGGTCTCACCGGTAAGCTATGGTAATCAGCAGTGATGCCTGGCTGGAGGTATCGTAATTGACGTCCGGAACGCGTGCTCGTTCCCACCTATATAGAGCAAGCAGGATATCATAACTTCTGTGGATCTCGCTATACAATCTTCTAGATCATCATATAAAGTGTCCTTCTTTTGCTTCATCTGTCTTTCTGATCCTATAACGATTGAAAGAGATAAAATGAGGAGGCTGCTGAAAAGCTCGCCACGAAGAAAAGCATCTACTCCTATGGCCCCTGTGGAAGCCGAGCCTACCGCTGGTACGATATTCCATAGAAACTTGCTTTTGTTTTGCCCTTGCTAACATATTTAGGAGGCGTTGATCTAGGCTTGATCATGGATCAGATTTCTTTATCCCAAGGTGTGTCACCGTGGCGCTTCACCATGGTACTTTAGCTGGTGCGCGACAGTCAAACTGACAAGACTGACAGACTTTGGATTGTGGTATGGAAAATCAGTCTTCGAGGGCATGCTAGCTGAAGTCATCCAAAAGGAGCATTCTGGACATACAGCAATCACTCTCGTCGTACGTGAGGCCATATTTAGTTGTTCATCGAGCCATACGCTAATCGCCTATAAGGACGTGTTGGAGGTGTTAGTACCTGTCTATTGTCCAGACGTCACAGGAGCTTCCAAGGAGCAAATGAACGCTCAACAAATGCACGAGGTGTTCTATCGATTCATACACGATCGTCGTTGTGGTATGAGCGATCCCGACTGGGAGGTCTTCCGCCAACATCTGTCATTCAGTATTGCGACCAGCTGTAAGAGGCTTCGGGACGAAAAGGTCCCAGAGCTACATGGCATCTCGTTATCGTTACCATACAAGACCTCCATGGTTCCTACGCCGGCAATCGATGATAGTAACGGAGCATCCTCTTCCTGCTCTTCCCTCTCTACCTCCCCCTCCTCCTCTGTTTCCTGGCCTATCTCTGCGCACCAACAACAGTCAGCTCAGAGTCTGCCAGAGACGAACGGAACAGCTCAGAATCAATCAGGGTTGCAGCCTCTGGCGAACCCCACCTCAGCGCCTAGGGTTGCTGTCGACATGCATCGATACACCTCTGTGTTGAATGAGCATGCCGCTTTTCAGGGAGAAAATTTAACCTACAAGAAGAAACAATTGAGCTTGTCTCCCTCGTCCTGGCAGTGTACAGCAATTTACGGGGAGATCTCCGGGGCGGGAACAGGACGTAATTGCACACAGGCAAAGCATGAGGCATCTAAACAAGTTTGTACTTTACTAGATTTAGTAGTTCTCTAAGATTTAATTCCCACTCTGCTTTATAAGTTTGAACTTTACTTAGACTATTCTTCTGTTAATTATATCTCAAGTTATTAAGTTAACTATAGAAACAAGATAAATCTCTAGTCATATAAAGCTATAGAATACATAGCGATATATATACACTCTCTATAGATTTAGACAAGTATGATTATAAATATATTATAGACAAACAAGAGATTCTAACTAGCTAGCTATGTCTAGTTAATAATAAAAGTAATAGAGTAGGTATTAGCATGCAGAGTAAAACATAATAACTATAAAAACTAGCTAGTTGTTTATCTGCTTATATTTATAGTTTGTGTTAATGCGTTTAGAATTTGTGTTAATAAACTAAAGTGTTACGTTCCAAATTTGGAGAGATGCGTACATATCGCCGTGCACTAATAGGATGTTTGTTAGCTAGACTTTAAACAAAACCTTGTTGTTCCTTTATTCGGAGCGCATGTGCAAGACCCAATGTCGTCAATAGCATGTGCATGTTGTTTCATTACTCTTGTAGTCGGCTATTCCCACCACTGCAGATGTGCACAACAAACAAAGGTTGAATAATATACTCGAGTCAAGGCTACCCTAGTTAGTGAATAGATACACTTATGTCTCTGACACTGCTTCCAATCGCGTCCGAGGGCTCAATATCTCACAGGGCAGAACTGATCTGCACTATGTCGTAATACTGCCCACTGCCTCCATGACGCACATTTTATTTTAGCCTACGAGCTGTTTGTGCGCTTACGAGAGAGACCGTCAGCAACGGACTCGGTCCATCCTGGTACCTGTTTGTGCCTTCACAAAACAAAAATTTATCAATCTCTCGATTGATCAGACCCAGCTCGATCTGAGACAAAATCATTCGCCATAGCATCCGGAAGCAGACAAGATCTGAGCGTTTTCCCACTACCATATTGCGGTCGCCATTTCGTTGCTTCTTCATTCGAACTGTTGTTGTTGGATAGCGCGTCGATGCGAGTCAACGGATGTCTATCCTCAGGCCTCTGGATAATCATCTGGAGAAAGTCGCCGGATACTTTCTGGATTGATTGATCACTGAGGTGGCCACCGAGTTGCTTGATATGGTCCCCATATCCGCGATTCTTCCCATGGATCGTCTTCTGACTGTTTGACACCAGGAATTGCACAGCCTTGTTGCCTGTAGCATGATTGTCGATGACACTTATGTTTTCTTTCAAGTTCCGATCCGCTAGAGCACATATATCTCTGCACTTGCGGGCAGTGGCCCATTCTTCGCGCAACCTTGCAAGGTACGTAGTATCCTCTTGTGTCATTGTTGCGCTTGAGTTGGACAGCATTCGATCCAACGTTTCCTGCATATGACTTTCCAGCCTCGCGGCTGTTTGTGCCATACTAATTCTGCATTCTTCTATGCCATCGCTCGTGATTTTCTCAGGAACATTATCTGAGCCTTCGGGAACATCCTTTGCCGATGAAAGCTGAAGCTCATCGATAAGTTTGGAGAACTGAGCGCAGATGACGAGGCATTTTTGTGTGCTTGAGCGCTCGTCCTTAATGCTTTGGAGTTCCGTCGATGCGGAACTTAACGTCGTGCGGTCCAACAGGGATTGGAGCTTTTCATCGATGGTTTCCAGTCGCGCCTCAAGATCGTTGGTTGCAGTCTTGATAAGGTCTTTGTACTCTCCAAGGCGCTCCAGAGCAACCGAGGATTTGCGACTAGAGGGGGATTAGCGAGAGTCCATCATTGGTCTTGGGTGTAGAGCTCTAGAACTTACATCTGCAAATCCGTGAGTGCGATGTTGAGCGTCGACTTATACGCTGCCAGTGAGTCCTTGAAATCATCAATGTTATCTCCCATGTATTTCAGCTTGGCCCAGTCCCGAAAGCTTTTTCGATCGCCTCCAGATCGGGAGCTACATCTTTGGAGCTCTTCTAAGAACTCGTCGCAAGCGCTGCCACATCGTCGCAGGGGCATATCAAGTGCAGGGAGATCTATATCTGTGTGTGACCTCATCGTATCGTCCAGCGATTCCAGAACGCCTATGAGTGCTTCTAGCTCTTGAATGAGGTCGCGCACTCGTTTGGGATGGTTTTGGATGCTTTGTATGGTTGTGTAGAGCGCGAGACATGATTTGTGGGCGAAAATGACAAGTGTCAAGACGCCAGAAGCAAGGCTTATAGGGTCAGCCATCGCAATGATGCGTGTCGCAGCAGTGCGAATATACTGAATAAATGTTCGTGGGATCGAAGCTAGTTAAGTATGTTCTGGGTCAACGCTATCGCGTCGTAAGGCGGAGGCACTGCATCACCGATTGGTAGGTGCCGCCAGTGAGATTAGCGCTACTAGTCCGCTTGAAGAGAGCTGGCGGCTATCCTCGTGCTTGGAACGTCGCTCCCTTTAGATAACATTCGTCTGCACTGTTCCCTCAAAATGCGAGGCGCGCGGTTCGGTGTCAACCCGTGTCTAATGATAGGCGATTATCTGCGTGTACACGCGCTTTCGTTGATTTAGCTTGGCATATTTTGCCGTACTTAGTCAGCTCTTCGATGCATCGCGGGGTGACTGAAAGCGATACTGGACTCAATTTACTTGAGACCTTGAAAAAAAGATTACAGCGTCCATATCTCCTCTGTGGGCTACTGTAACTCACAATGCAATGGAGAAATATGTCACCGACATCGTGCGCAGGCGCGATACGAAACACTTATGGGTTGCGTCAAAGCCACAGCGCTAATTTAGCCTATTAGCTGTAGCAGATTGCCACGCCTATCCGCTATGCGTATACTTAATGCAGTCCGTACTCCCGCATATCAACCTACCTATCCTTTACACGTATATCTTAGTCCCGACATCCTCTTCAACACACCCCTCACTTTGCATGCACGCTCTCTGATGGCGGACCCTCTGAGCATTAGTGCTTCCGTGCTGGCCATCGCTACTGCCGCTATCCAGTCAGTGAAGTCGCTCAACGACACTGTTGCACGTTACAAAGGTCGCGATAGGACATTGCAGAGGCTGCAGAATGAGCTGCAAGGTGTCTCTGGGATCTTGGATTCGTTGAAAGAGGCAATCTTGACTGAAGCATCCATCTCGGCGCTTCTTAAGGGACCTGTTGGAAGATGCAGCGAAGTTTGCCAAGAGTTCGAGCAATCAATGCTGTGTTTCAGCGAAAAGTCCAAGACTGGCATGCGGGACTGGGCTAAGCTTGAGTTCATGCGAGGAGACATCAATGAATTCATCGACACCATATCAGGGTACAAATCGACCATTGCCGTTGGTCTTGGCATCATCACCCTGTACGTTCAGCCTTTTGCTTTTGTTGACCCGGCTGACAAGTCGTTAGACGCGCGGCCAAGGTATCTCAGGAGGCTCTGAACGACTACAACGAAATGGTTCAGGACACTGTGCATGATCTCAACGTCCACCTGCAACGAGTTGATGCAAAACTGGAACACTTTCCGATTTTAAGCTCTTCAACTTCTGGCATCGATCTCACCGACGAGAAAGAAGTCACCAAGCAGTGTCTTCAAATTTGTGAAGACGCCAAGAATTACCTGGAATTCACTAGAAAATCCTCAGTCTTACAGGTGCCTGGCGCTACCGACAACCAGCATCACGATAGCTTCCCGGCGCAGTTGCTCGCACGCCAAGCCCTGGATGAGCATCAGAGTAGCTTTGCAAACATCATCGGTCAAATCCGGAACCGCCTAGAGTCTCTAGTACTCGAAAACAATCCTGACGACTATAAGGAGAGATCACGCTTGCTAGACGACATAAGCGCTTCTAAACAGTGCCTCGAGATATGCAAAGTGGCAAGTGAAGTTTCTTCTCAGAAAATATACAAAATTGGAGAGGTCGTTGCTGATGGCAACAGCGACCAAGTGGTGGCAAATACTTTGGCTGATCTGTTTGACGTCAAGAAAGCGATATCTAAGGATAACTCAGCACAATTACTTATTTCCACATCAGGAGAAGACCTCCGATTCGTGGTCGAAAAGCGGTACGGAAGTCGGTTTGGGGCCTTTGCTCCAGAGTCCAACCCTGTTAACCGCCCGATGACACCACGTCAGACAAGCCCTGTAACTCAGCCTCAATCAAAGCCTAAACGCGAAAATATATCTCCGAACGAGACGAGGAAACGAACGGAATGAGAGAAAGAGCTGTTCAATATTCATTTGTAGATACCTGCATGATTTTCAAATCTACTATTTGATTTCACTGGTGATGGCTGCTGTTACAATCGCAAGCATTTCGGCAGTATAATTACACTCAAATAAGTTGGAGCCATAACGCGGTTAAATTAACTACCTGGGTTAAAACCCACGGCCGTCCATGGGCACCTGTAGCAGCTGCCGTATGTGCGTGCTGGTGATCCGAAGTGGGGCGCCCTTGAGCGAAAATGAGACACGCGTTGGAAAAGACTGGTTGAAGCCTCCACATGGCCACGATCCGTGCTTCTCTTCTTCAGAACCCTGCGAGTCGGGGTGTTTTATGGTCCAATACGCGTTGATGTTGTTTATTGGGGATGGTCTGCGAGATGGGGTGAGCATGCGCCAAGCCAGCTTTGCCGTCTGCCACATCCGTAGGCACCTTCCTCACTTAACACCACGACACACTTCCACCACCAACACTCTCTTTCCACTCGCATGACGACGACGACCTACTACGACAACCTTAGAGCAATATCTGCGAAATCTGCGCCCCTGTCACGCACTTCCTTCCTGTACGCCTCCGTCCGTCATCCTTCCGAATCTCACAAGGCCTCGACAAAAGTGCCATAGTGCGTCTGAGGCTCTGGGTCTCTTATTAGGATCAGTGACAAGTTAAAAAAGAATAGTCACCTGAATGGAAAGTATTTATTCCTTCAGAATGTGGAAGGCTAATAAATCCGCCTTGAACACGACTTTGGACAATTTTAGATTGCTTTCAAACTCGGGTGCAGTGATAAATCGCGGATCCCGGTCCACCCATTCAAAGATCAGACAGGAACGTCCCTCCCGATCTTTATCTGACTGTACAGTGTCACACAGCGCTAGGATAAATGCGCTTGATGCCATGCCATTAATCTTGTGATTGTTGTATTCCCGTCTCAAGCATATTCTTCTCATCGTCGGTAGCTACAATGTTGATAATAGCCTTGTGAAGATAGTGAACAACTGCTTTTGAGTCCTGCGGTGATAGAGCTTTACCACTCCGCTTGGCTGGAGGGACTGGACAAAACCCTTCCTCTGGTGACAGTCAAGCTCTTCAGTGGGTGCAGTAGCTCGCATTTTCCACTCGCCCCGCGAAAATTTTGCCCAATCCGGAGCGCCATGATGGCAAAGAAGGGGGCGATGCAAGAAGAGCTACAGGTATTTCTACACGGCGAGAGGAAAACTTGATGTCAGCAACTGCAGTGTCAGTGCAATAATTGTAGTTGCGGGACACACTGCACGGGTTGCCATCAAATCAGATCGAATCTGTACCCGCTGCAGGGAACTTTGCCGTTAGAGTA
This sequence comes from Phoma sp. RAV-16-625, assembly GCA_004335185.1. NCBI lineage: Eukaryota > Fungi > Ascomycota > Dothideomycetes > Pleosporales > Didymellaceae > Phoma > Phoma sp. RAV-16-625. Next base: position 39,290 of record SAUA01000091.1, read on the forward strand.
TCAATTACCAGCGATGAATGTAGGTTATTCTTGTAGTCAATAGGCACAAGAAGATAGATAGCCGATCTTCATTGTTGTACGTTGCAGGCCGGGCTTCATGACAAGTCATATTTGTGTACCACCTCGATGCAAGTAGTTCACGCAAAGGAAGTCCCATAGGTCCCATAGGAGATCCAACTGGTCAAGGACAGCGATGATGATGATTACGCCTTTGCATTGGAATGAATAGAACAGAGAATCAGAACGTGAACCTTTCATTGAGATTGCTCATGTGTGCTCTATGGTTTGTTCATATTCGAACAGCTTTTTCCATCTTCGTTTTATGTTCCTGGTCTAGGTGCTGTTTTTGTGTGTGAGATCATGACGTCGTCTTAGAGAATCTAAAATGATAGATTTCAACTTTTTCCTCGCTACTAGGGATGTTCGGTTCAGTCTAGACAGCTTTTTAATCTCACCTGAGACTGTCTAATGAGGATTTAGCATATATTTGAGTGCTACTCAAGGCAAAAGGCGCTGTCGATATGATGCCGAGTGCTAAAGGCCGTAGTAGTCACCCTCTCAACTGGCAAGTCACTTTTGTATCTGATAGAATACAGCGACAATATATGCAAGGGCCGTCAGATGCGATGATGCTAGCCCTGGAGTTCGTACTCACGGTGGACGCTGCGGCTAAACCACAGACTATATTATTATAAAAAGCTACAGATTTTTACACATACGATCATCGGACAATGAGAACAAGGCTTTCCGTTCGCTCAGCTATACTTAAGCAACGTAACGGCCGAGCGGTAATTAGGTAGGTGATCAGTAGCGACCCCCTCTTTCTCTACGAGCGCGAGGAGGTCGCTTCTTCGCCAGCGTACCATGTCTTACTCATCTCCGCATCAGGGTGTAACAACAGCCCCGCCGTCGTAGATCGCGCCCCACCCAGGTCTATTCAGCATCAACCACGTGCGGGGCATCACATAACTGAGACCAACACGTGTCGTCCGCTCGCCTTTACTGCTCGATATCATCCACACCCAGCTCCAGCCATGCATGTCGAATTCGTCTTCCGGGGGCGTATATTCATGTTGCAGCGTATCCAGACTCTGTTTGTCGATCATGATGCAGCCATACGATCGCGGACCGCCGCGTCCATCGGGGAAGTTTTTGTTCTTCCATTCAACAAACCGCCTGTTTGTCGCGATCAGCTAAGGGTGTTTAGTAGACCAGATGCGCATCTTACTGCTTAATGAACTTCGGCCCAGCTTCGTCCCATGTGGGGTTTTGCTGCACCGCCCAGTCGATGCGCGGAAACAGGTCAGATGCGCCCTCCAACTCGAGGGAGTTTCTTGCTTGGGTGTTGAGTCGGCTCATCATACGCTCCCAGGCTGCATCGTCGCCGTAAGTGCAGCGGAATATGATGAATCCCCATCTCTTTTCTGGATTTGCGCGGAGGTCTGACTGCACCTCGTCGAAATGCGGAGACATTATTCTTTCGCGGTTGTGGATTTGATGAGTGGTGGAGAACAACCGGTCTCGGCGACAAAGCATTCCCGAACACCATTTGGATGCTGTACAGTCAGAGCTTGGCGTCCTTCGAGCCTGGCCAAGATGTTATATCATATTCTGGTAACGCCTATCGCTACTATCGAGAGAAGTCAGACGGACGTTGGACGGCGGAGGCGGCACTCTGTACGAAATCAAAGTCAAGCAGGCCCCAAAGAAATTCGAAATTGACCCCAAAGCCATGAAGGATAGAAAAGGAAAAATGAGCACGATTACCAAGATGCCGGCGCTCTCTTGGGCTTCCACTAGGACATTGAGAAGCGCGTGACCGGCGCGGGAGGCCAACTATACTTGCCAGTAACAATCGAGAAACGAGGCTCTCAGACACGGGGTCAATTAATCACTGCCAAAGACATTCCTTACGCGGAGCACGAAGCGTTATATTCTCAATCCATCGCTTCTAATCTTCGATCTTAAACTTTACGAATATTGCATATATGGAGACTTGAGCTTCAAGCTGAAAATGACAGCATCATGGTTCATGTGAAAGATTCTGGGCTCACTCTTCGAAATCCAATATGCAAATTCTGATGTTGTCTTGAAGCTCGAAACAACCTACAGAATTCAGAGCCAAAATGGAGATTAATACCAATCCATGGAGGTATCGAGCGCCTGTGGGGCTAAAACATCACCCTCTAAAAAAACCCTGCCTACATATTCCCACGGCACTCCTAGCTCCAATCTTCAAAATCCCATGACTTCAAAATTGAAAATTCAAGCCTCTCAAAAGCTAGAACGAGCATGTTGCATGTCTCCGCTCCAAAATTCGCTAATTCCGGACGCATGTCGCTGGCAACGACTTCGTTTCTTTTCCACAACATGTGCCAAAAAATAAGACACTACTTTCGCTGCGCTGCGGAGATGTCTGGCAAGATGTTGGCGGAACAAGATTTATGCAGACATCTCACATGTCCGCTGTCGCTCTGTCCATTTCTACATTCGCAAAAACTGATACCTGAATTCGATGCGAAAATGCTGCAGTCCGTCTGTCTGTCTTATCTTCTTCAATGGGCGGTATCTTGGTCGACCCTCCTTGTACAAAAGGTCACTACCGACTCCGATCTCCTCTACCAGGACACACTCTTCCCCTGCATCATTCTCTGAAATTCTACTCCTATGAATCAAAGACATGTATGTACATCAAAACTACCAAGAGCCATGCCGTGGTCGCTCTCTTCTGTCCGTTTGCATCATCACGAGTGCTACAAAACTGTAAAAGGACGGCTTCATGTCATCCGTCAGTTGCCACCGATCACATGCATGAGAAGGAGCCTTTTTTCAGACTTCAAAATCAGATCCGACAAAGTTTATGTGCGCTCTCTCTCCTCAACACAAACCAACTGCTCAGATTCTCCCCCAGAAATTGCTGCCAATCTCACCGTCTGTCTTTAAAATTCCACATTCGTTAAAATACGTCCCTGCATTGATGTTCACCCTTCTGCATAGAAACCCCACGGCACGTACTAGAAACTTGAAAAGATCTCAAAACATCACATGCTCAAACAGATGCCGGCCCAGGGTTTACTGATATTGCTAGTGGCTCAAAATTAGGGAGATACTCTTTTACGGAAACCCAATACACTGATGGTTATTGCAACGGTCCAGATTGACGATCAAGTCACAGACATGTTGAGGTTCACAAGCTTTTTGCAATCGCACATCTGGCCACGAATAGAGGAATGCATCAGTAAGGACCATAGTGGTCAATTCTGTTATCGCTATATAAGGTTTGGATTTCTGTTACTCAGTCTCCATACAAAGAGAACAGCGGTGCGATGCGGTGCGGTGTGGATGTCCTCATATGACAACAATATGATCATCGTGTGTGCGCTCCAACACCGCTTTTCAGCCTCCCACATCAGCACCCTAGCGCTATTACAACTCCAAAACCCACCTTAGCATCTAATTCACTAGAAAATCACGTTCTCCGCTGCCGTTACTGATCAAAAATCACGTCACGTGCCAACTAAGTACCCCGATGGTGCGCGGCCATCACGGTACTATCCTTTATGTCGCGCACTCAACACACAGCTCACACGACACTTCCGCTCAACTACCACGAGAAGAAAAGTCAAGGAGCCCTCCTGATCACGCTCACGAGCCTGCGCACACCATCGAACATACAAGGTCCGTCTCCCCACTGCACGAATATCACCAAGGCATTGCTAACACACCAGAAACAGAAATGTCCCACGAATCAGTCTGGTACTCGCGCCCGCGCACCTACGGAAAAGGATCGCGAAGCTGGTACATCCCCCCCTCCCCCTCCTTCCTCCCTCTCCTCGCCTCCCCTACCTTCCTCTCCAAACTCCATCAACAAACACCCCAGCCCAGCGCATCAACCAGCGCCACCCTCCCCATCAGCCAAGGCACTAAATCACACGGTCCAGCACCGTAGACTGACATTTCATAGCGTGGTAACAGGTTCCCGCAAGCACGCGGGTCTGATCCGCAAGTACGGACTCAACATGAGCCGCCAGGCGTTCAGGGAGAAGGCGGCTGAGATTGGGTTTGTCAAGGTATGTTTTTCTCTTCCTCCGTTCCTTTTCCACGCTTCTTGCTTTGTGTTGAGGGGGTATAGAGAGATAAAAGGATTGGGTATTAGTTGGAATGATTGGGCTGACGGCTGGATGTAGTACCGATAGGTGGATACTTTTTTCGAGGATGAAGCTGGGCGGTATGGAGGTGAGAATGTGGCGGACGGAGGGAGTGAGGAGGGAAATTGGACAGTTGAAATGGAGTGGTTTCTAGAGAAGAGAGGAGAGTGTGCCGGACTTGCAAGTGGTACTTCCTACTCCGAACTTCAGACCCATGAAAAGTTTTCTGTTTGTCAATACTCTCACGCAGCCAAAATCCCATAGGCTGTGCCAATCCGGTCCATCTAGCCCTCGACCATCGCAGTCACGCTGTATCTAAGCCAAACCCTACTCTAAACCTCACATCCGAGCACAGCTCAAAATGACGCGATATGGACAGCCTCCAACTGCTTCTTCAGGTCAGCAAGCGTACGAAACTCGCAGAGCGGGCCACCAGGATTAGCCAGCCCAACTGGGCGACCGCCAATAGCGAATGTGGTGGGCTTGACCTCCTCTTCCTCATTGTCGTCAATCTGGGCAACTGATTTAACGTCTGCGAAGTTCCCATGGATGCTACTTGGCTCCTCATATATCTTGAAGAACGGTAGACCGCGGCGGGCGTAATCACTGGCATGCATCGGTTGAGTTGGGGGAGGTTTGCCAGTAACACGGCGGTAAACAGCTGAGTTGAGAATCTGGACGTTGAATGTCGTGGTGCGATCTGGCTGCCACTTCCGTGCAAGAAGGTCGGGTTCGATGCACTGCGTGATCTTGCCACCAGCTGCGATGCTCATTTGGTGAGCCGGCTCGCCGCCACCGCCACGAAGGCGGAGGACTACGTGTAGGGTATCATCAGGATTGATCTTGTAGTGGGAAAGCTGATTAAGATCATCCAGCTGACATCCGCCAAAGATCAGGCGTTGCTGATCCAGCGGTATGCCCTCTTTGGCACCGATACGGTTCTTGACAGTGAGCACGGTCTCGTGGAGGTCGACTGCCAGCGGTATGACCTTGCCGAGCATTGTCCTCACAAAGATACGATGCTCTCCGTCAGGAAACCGGCGAAACTCAGGCTCTAAAGGCGTGATTTCGAATTGAATTCCGCCCGCACTGTCCTTCCCCGTCACCTGCGACTCCACGGAGTGTCCGCTGCCGAACGGCATCGCTACGAATTGTCGCACACGGCCACCAGACTCGGCGATACCATCGAGCCAGCGCTGTGCTGGGACGATCACATAATCTTGCAGAGCTGAAGCAGCACCATGAGCGTCGTGGCTTGACTTCTTGTCTTGCTGCATATCCGCCCACTTCGCCTGGCGTCTCAGCCTTGTTGCTCCATCCTCGACCGCTGGCTCACCGGAGATGACATTGACGCCGCCGACATAGATCTTGATCATGTAAGACTGGTTTTTCTTGCAGAAGAACTTGATCCACATGGCTTCAGACTCTGAAAGCTGTCAGCCTCACTGCTTTCTCAGAAGAAAATACGAGACTCACGGTACATAGGGAAGAATAGGCCACCTTTGGCACTCATCTCATTACGCATCCTGCCGGCGTACTTGGACACGGCCTTTAGTGGGAACTTGCCAAGGTCTGGCGGGAGGAACGAGGTCTGATGGTTATCCGGGACACGGACTGTACGACGGAAAGAGATGAATAGGCAGCCGTCTACGAGCACAGCATCGTCTTCCAGCTTCATGCTCAGTGGTTCGGTCATATTGCGGAAGAAATGGTGTTGGGTTGAAGGTACAAGGCTGCGCAGGCAGGGCTGCAGTAAGCGCAGCGCAGGCAACGCAAACCAAAGCGCGCGTGTCAGCTCACGTGATGGTGAAAGAAAAGGCTTGCACGACAATTCATCCTTTGAGCCCTCTCATCCGTTTAATGGAGTGTTCAGATAGCAACAGCATTAAGAAGAGGGGTGATAGGAATATATCTATAGGTATTGTCTAATAGTGTAGATACGAAGGAGATACCAAGTGCGCAATATGTATTAAACACCGCTACACCATGTTCACCACACCACGCTATGCACGCCACGCTACGCTATGCAAGAAAAAGAACTAGAACAACGCCAACTCTCAAATCAACCCCTTCCGCCCCTCCCTCACAACCCTCAAGCTCTTCTCACAATCTCCGCAATACCCCTTGACCCACGCCTGCACATTCCCATCGCCCTTCTTGGCGCCATCCAGCATACTACCCACACGGACACACTTCTGCGTCTCGTCCAGCAGCCAGTGCTCGTAGGCCGCCTGCACAACCTCCGCCTCGATGCGATTGACGACGCGCAGGGCGACGAGCAGGTCGTGGCGCTGCGAGCCGAGGTTGCGGCGGGTGCGCTCGAGTCGGCGCGGGCTGGAGGTGGTGGGGTCGTAGAAGGAGTGTGGTGATGCGGAGGAAGGATGCTCGAGGAGGTGGGTGAAGGTTTGGTGGCTGGTTGTGGTTAGAAGGGACTGTAGTCATAGGGGAGGAGCATGGACTTACCATCTGTTGTCTGAGACGCCATCAGTGGGCAGGGCGAGGTCGAGGCTGGTGTCGTTGGGGTTGGTGAAGGCGTCGGCGATGTCGCTGAGGTAAACAGACCGCGTCAGACTGACGGAGGGGCCGACTCCGAGACGCGACATGTAGCTTGCAGCGTTGCGCTCGTTCCACCACGCCCAGCTGTCCTTGGAGGTGTAGAAGAAGTTTGCTCCTCCACTGAGCAGCAGCAAGAAAACCAACAGCTTGTGTGCAGAGACGACGTTCCCGAGTCCGGTGACAATGGCAAGCACCCAGCTCATGACTGTCGACAGGACGCTGATGATAACGTTGCCTACGAACTGCGCGATGAATGAGCCTGTTGTCATTGGCCGCAGCTTGAACTTGCGTGGGCGGTTGGGCGGTGGAATGTCTTCTGCATTCATTTGCACAGCTTGTGTGCTCACGCCGATCTGACCGAAGATGTTCGTGACCTTTCCTGTGCTCTTGTTGTGTCCCAAGCGAGCGACCTGGTCGTTGACAACGTCGACGAGATCTAGGGACTCAAGCTCCAGGTCTTGGAGACCCTGACGTTCGATGAGCTTCTTCGCAATGCGCGGATCACGCTTCCAGTCGATCTTGGTATGCACAGCGAGCTTGCACCTCGCCTTCGAGACGTGCGTGATGACGACCTTGCTGAGGAGCACGAATCGCTCGTGTCCTGGCAGATACCATGGCGTCTTCCTGTCCGAGACCACGTAGCAGAGGTGATCATTCAGCACTTCGATGATTTGATAGTCGTTGATGATCATCGTTGCTCCATTGTTTCCGGGCTGTGCGATCTCGTACTCAAAGTCGCGGCGCTGATGCGACTTGTCTGTGGCTGTCCAGGGTCCTTGGACGATGCGCTTCGCCAGACGCTCCCTGTACAGGAGCTGGAAGACGGCACTCTTGTCGCCGAAGAGGATGTGGAAGAGAGCTTTTGCGCTGATCTCGTACTCCTTCTCGACCGCGACCCGCGTCATGCCCGCAGGAGCAAACAGGACTGGCTGCGATGGCAACTTGAACTTGGCTGTGCTCTTGCTGCCGTTGACGCCGGACGGTCCGAACAGATTCCCGTCGATGCGTAGGCTTGTCTTGATGTTCTTCCCGCCGTACCCAGGATCCATTGGCGTGTCTGGAGAGATCTCCTCCCAGCCTTCTTCGCCTGCGGAGTGCTGGCTGTCGTCACCCTCCATCCTGATGAGCGTCTTGATTACTTCCTCCAACTTGTGTTCGCCAGAGGTTGCGTTTCGAACCAGGAAGTTGAGGCGTCGCTGCAGCAGCTTGAGGGGTTCGAGGAAGGTTTTGACCGTGATCCTAGTCGCGCCATCTTCTCTCGCGCCGGTCTTGAAATGCAGGAAGAGGAAGTCGCAGTCCTTGCCGGGTGCTGCAGTCACCTCGTCAATCTGGCTCATGACGATGCCAGTGATGAGCACGAGGCCGAGGTGGTTGCTGTAGAAGTAGATGTCCCTGGTGGTGACGTAGACGCGACCAGGGAACTCCTGCTGCTCGGTTGGGTTCCAGACAGCACGGAAGACCAGAACAAGCTTTTCAGATCGCGGTACCGTGGGGAAGAGAATGCGGAACTGTGCATCCTGCAACCTCAGTGCAAGGGGGTAGACGCTGGGGAACTCTCCTTCGGAGGTGGACGGCCTGCTCAGGTCGCCGCCCAGACTGATCGTTTTTCGATGGGCACTTGTGGAAGGGGCCGGGGCCGCTGTACCCTCAGTCACGTCGAACGGCTCTCCAGGGGGTGGGTTGATGGGACTCGGAGGCCCAGAGATGCTGCGATCGCGAGTGCTTGTCTCCTCCGGCTTGCCAATCTTATTGACGTATCCCCAATTCACAGAACCCCACAAATTAGCCATGAGACCACCGGGCATGTTGCCGGACTTGCCGATGCCCAGTCCTCGCTCGCCACTGACGGCCACGGCGGCCTTGCTGAGGTTCGTCGGGGCTGGCGGATTGGCAAGGGTGGACGGAGACAGACTCGTGTGAGGAAGCGTCTGGCCCAAGACAAGTCGCGTGTCAGGGAGGCCTGGCGCAGGCGCAGCGATCTGCCCGACCTGCACGATGTTGTGGCTGGCGGAGGCCAGACTGGCGGATATGAGGCTAGCAATGCCACCCGTGGCCGAAGAAGGGTTGCTCCCGCTGAGCTGGGGTCCTGCTGTGGATTTGCGCGACAGATCGAGCTTCTCCATGATGCGCGCGGCATGGTCTCGTCGGCCCAGCTCGCCGTCTCGGTCGAAGCCGGTGGCCCTGCGAGTGACGTCCATGCTGGCACCTCGTGAAGCGTCGCCCCCAGGCAGGCCAAGAGACGTTTCTGCGCGGTCGAGGGCGGTGATCTCGTCGCTGGGGTGAGCAGGATGGCCTTCTGATGTCTTGGCAGCAAACTCGGGGGCGACAGGCGGACTGATGGAGAAGGCGGCGTCGACGGAGCCCTGAGCGCCAGGAATGTCCTTGGAGGTGTCTTCGAGGGCCTTTCGCTTGGCGACTTCAAAGGCCGAGATCCACTCGGTGATGTCGGACTGGGTCTCGGCCTGCAGCAGGATGGTCGTGTCCTTTGTCTTGACCTCGAAGCAGAAGCGGCGCTCTTCCTGGAAGGCGGGGCGGATGCCGCAGAGCAGGACGCCAATCTTCTCCGACTCCTCGACAGCGCCAGAGCGGGTGCCCTGGGTGAGCCAGCCGAAGATGCCGTTCTTGACGAAGAACCAGCGGCGGACCCAGTAGGTGCGGGCAGGCTTGCCGGTGATGGTGCGCTGGAACAGCCAGCCCTGCTTCTCGGCCTTTTCGTCGGCGGGGGAGGCGTCTGTCTTTGCGGGCGAAGGCAGCGGGGCGGAGGCGGGCCCCGGGTTGCCAAGATAGGCGACAGTGGACGCGGCGTAGTCGTCGAGGTCGCGGGAGGGGCGGGCGCTCAGCTCGGCAGCCTGCTCGATCTGCTGGCGGGCGAGGTGCAGCTCGCGCTTGAAGACGCGCTCGCCGTTCTCCATCTCCTTGCTCCAGCCACGGACGCGCTCAACGTCCGAGCTGCCGAGGGCAAAGGCTTTGGTCGGGGCGTCGCTGGCGGCCTTCATGTCGCGCCACTGCTCGTGGATGACCTTGACGAGGACCTTGTCGAGCGTCAGGCGGACCTGCGGGGCGAGGATGCAGAAGTTCATGCTGGCCTGCAGGTAGGCGCGGCGGGCCTCGTGCAGCTGGAAGGCGTCCTCGCGCAGGCTCGAAGCCTCCTTGGACTTGGGCTGGCTGGCATAGCGGGCGACGGCGCCGTCGAGGGTGCGCTGGGTGGCGTCGAGGTTCTTGCGGGCCTCCTTGAGGACGCGCAGGTCGTTGTTAAGGAAGGCGCGGATGGGCTCACACACGCTGGTCTCGGCCTTCTTCATGCTGCGGCACGTGCTGTTCCAGTACTCGCGCGCGCCCTCGCCGAAGCGCTTGAGGGCGAGGACGGTGTAGTCATGGTCGATGATGGCCTCGGACAGCTGCAGCGGCGGGTGCGATGCTTGAACATATGTGTCGACGATGCCCTGCAGCGTGCTGAGCTCCGAGGCGAGGCGGGAGGTTGCGCGCACGTACGAGTCGAGCCAGCGCTCGATGAGCTCGATCTGGTCGCCAAAGTGGACGGCGGTAGCACGAAAGGTGGGCGAGTCGAGCGCGGCTTCTTTGATCACGACGGGGCTGGGCAGTGTTAGTGCTCGTCGTGTCGTGTCGCTGTCGTCCCAACCTACATCAGCGCCAACGGCCTCGACACGGGCTCGAGGGTGGGCTGTTGGGCCTCCTCTTCTGCCATCATGGGCGTGGTTGCGGGGGCAGAGGAAGAAGAAGATCAAACAGAGCTGCTATGATACATTACAGCAACAACAACAAAAGCAACAGCAACAGTCAGCAGTGCGCATGGAAGCCCTGTCGCAGTTGCAATCGCCGTGCAGTGCAGTGCAGTGCAGTTGCGGTGCAGTCGGGAACCTCGTATTCGCCCGTAATGCAAGCAATGCCCGTAATGCCCGACAAAGCGCACTGATGTCAACGCGCAGGCATGGCCCACCTAAAATTAGACCCTGGTTGCTGGAAAAATATGTCTTGGCTGCTCGACTCTTGGCTGCGAAATTTCAAGACAGCCGCAACACACCCCCCACAACCCCAGCCATGCCTCGAAGCGCCTCCAAGAGCAAGCGCGAGCTCAATGGCGATGCCGTCGCCGAGAGCCGCCCGCAGAAAAAAGCCAAGCTGCTCGACCACACCGACGACGAAGACTCGGACGCAGAGACGGGCTTCAAGGTGAACGAGGAATATGCGCGCCGCTTCGAGCACAACAAGAAGCGCGCCGAGCAGCATAGACGTAGGTCGCTGCCAGATACACTGAATTCACATGCTGACCAGGCACAGTCGAGGAAAAATACGGCAAAGACGAAGACTCAGAGGACTCGGAAGAGGGCGTGGAGGAAGACGATGCCGCCAACCTACTCGACGAAGCGCTCGACGACGAGGTCATGGCCACGCTGAAGGCTCTCCGCGCAAAGGACCCCCGCATCTACGACAAGGACGCCAAGTTCTACACAGAGGTGGCAGACGACGCGGACGGCAACAACGATGCCAGCAAAGACACCAAAAAAGAAGCCTCCATGACACTCCGCCAGTTCCACACCAAGAACCTGCTCGAGGGCAACGTGCCCGGCGATGAGGACGAGGACGATGCCCCGCCCAGAACCTACGCCCAGGAGCAGGAGGACATGCGGAAGAGCCTTGTCAAGGAGATGCACGCCGCCGCCGACGCAGAGGACGACGACTTCCTCGTAGCCAAGCCCAAGCCCGCAACCTCCAAAAAGGACCGCGTCAAGATCACTCAGGACGACGTCATCAAGGCCGACCACGACCCAGAGCTCTTCCTGTCCAACTACATGGAGTCGCGCGCATGGGTCCCTGCCGACAAGACCCAGTTCCAGCCCCTCGAGTCCGACGATGACGAAGCCGACGCCGCTGCCGACGACTTCGAGCACGCCTACAACACCTACTTCGAAGACACCACCGGCACCAACGAGAAACTCACCACCTACGCCCGTGACGCCGTCGCCGCTACCACCGTCCGTCGCGATGAGGGCAACAGCAGGAAAAAGGCCCGTGACGCCGCCCGAGCCAAACGTGAGGCCGAGCGCAAAGAGCGCGAGGCGGACCTGGCACGGCTGAAGAAGCTCAAGGTCGAGGAGATGGAAGCCAAGGTCAACCAGATCCGCAAGATCGGCGGCCTGAGCGGGCGCGACTTCAACATGGACGAGTGGAAGGATGTGCTCGAGGCAGACTGGTCCGACGATGAGTGGGATAGGGAGATGTCGAAACGCTTCGGCGAGTCGTACTACAATGAGGCCGACGCCGACTTCCGCAGCGAAGGGGAGAGCAAGAAGAGCAAGAAGCCCAAGAAGCCCAAGTTCGACGATGACATCGACATCAAGGACCTGGTCCCCGACTTTGTCGACGACAAAGAAGAAGAAGCCCGCCCCACACTCTCCTCGGACGACGACGACGAAGACGACGACAACGACAACGACGACGACGATGCCGAGACACAAGACCCCACCACGGCCTCCAAATCCACCAAGAAACGCAAACAAGACCGCGCAGACGCCAAAGCCTCCGCGCGCCGCGACCGCCGTCTGATTGAGAACCTCGTAACAGAAAACCTAAAATACGAAGCCGCCCTCGCCGCCAAGCCCTCCAAAACCCCCGCACGCTTCCGCTACCGCGAAACCAGTCCAACTACCTTCGGCCTCACAGCGCGCGATATCCTACTCGCCGACGACAAGCAGCTCAACGAGTTCGCGGGGCTGAAGAAACTCGCCGCCTTCCGAGACCCGGTGAAGAAGAAAAAGGACAAGAAGCACCTCAGCAAGAAGGCGCGACTAAGGGATTGGCGGAAGGAGACATTCGGAGACCCCGAGGGGCCCAAGGGCGGGTTTGAAACCCTGCTAGGTGCCGAGGAGGTGCAGCAGCCTGTGCGTGAACAGAGAGGGAAGAAGAGAGTCCAGGAGAGCGAGGGTGGAATTGTAGAAGGCGAGCGGAAGAAGCGCAGGAGGAAGAAGAAGAGCGCCGAGGAGGAGATTTGAAAGGATTGTGTTAAATAAGAGGTATATCATCGTGTTTATATTCACGTGCATATCCAGTTTCAACCCCCAACTCCAACCCGCACAACATATCCCTCACTCTGGAAACACAGATACCACCCACACGCCTCCTATTTCGTCTACGCAGCGTCAACCCCACATTCAAACAAAGGAGAAGCAAAGAACCAGATATATATATATAAATACTACTATTACTATGTTACATCTACCTTGTAACTCTAAACTCCACCCACCTACTAACCTCAAGCGTTCATCTCCTGCGAGAACCCCCACCAAAGCCGACTTCTGTCAAACACCTCATCTCCCGTCTCCCAAGCGGGGTCGTTCTCCCACTGCTGCATCCACAAGCGTCCGATATCACCCCGCCGCTCTCGACCTCCCTGCTTCCACCCGTCGCGAATCTGTTCAGCATCATGCCGGATCTTCTCGGCTTTGGCTGCTAGCACTGCCCCGCGCTCCTTCTCAAACTCACCCCGTATTGGTTGCGGAAGTAGCTGGAAACGGTCGGTGCCCATCCACTCTTGGTTGTGCGACGCGGCTGCGTGGATTGTCCAGTCTCCTGCTTTTTGGAAGTAGCTGGTACAGGTAGCTGACGGACACGAAAAGGGTGTGTTGCTGCCGCTGTCAAAGTGATAGCGATCTAGGGCCTCTACTAAGAGTGGCCATAGTCCGTCTTCTTCTAGCATGAGGAGCGAGGCTCTAAGGTCGATTTCTTGGGAACGTCCTATTGGGCCTGCGAAGCGTTTTGCGGGCACGAGAATGCTTCCCCAATCTTGGCCTAGCCGGGCCTGCTCCCACGAGCCGTCTGCACGCGGTTGATACGCTGCTCTTTGCCATTGCTCTTCAGATGGAGCGTTTGTACTTGAGCCCGCAGGAACATCCATCTGCTCGACGATAAAGGCGGACGCTGCAACCCCAGGAGGGGAGGATCGAACCAGGATCTGCAGTGCCATTGGCACACAATGGGCCTCTTTTCTTGATGGCAGAGACAGCCAAGGTTGGCTGATAACAACTCTCTTTGCCCTTGGACACCGCTTTGTGAAGATCTCCCAGAAGTCTACAACTCGTTCTTGTCGAACCTCTACTACTTCGTCATGTAGTGGGCAAATGGTGTTTCCTGCTCCAATTTCAAAATCTACCTGGACGTTCTGCACATTGGCTAGAAACGCTAGATCGCTGTGCGTGTAGCCGGGCCAGCCACCGTCAAGAAGCCACTGTGCCTCGACAAGAAAGTAAGCATTTTTATGCGCCCAGAAGAGCTTACTGGCTTCTGTGCGAAGTTTAGACGACACTTGCATAAGCTGAAAGAGAGTAGGAGTAGAGCAAAACGTGAGAATGCGAAGCTGGATCTCGTCCGGCAGCGCGTTGAAACAAAGGAATGAGGTGGATAGGCAAGAGGAGCCTGCTGCAGCAGGCTCTTGAACGTAGAGAGAGAATGGGAATCGCTCTTCCCCATCCATTGTCATGTAGACATTGTTTCTTATTGCTGTTGTCCAGGGTGGATGCGCAAGTGTCGCAAGGAAGTTGCAAGTAAACTCTGGCAGCATGTCTGCGTGGTGAAATAGAGAGCAAAGACGAAAGCTGCCTGCTGTCTCGAGTGTGTACTAGTCGAGGCGTTGATGTCGGGGGTCTATTTGCTTGAGTCTGCCAAGACGCTAGGTGCCTGCTGGCATGGTACTCAATGCAGCAACGCCGAAGCGCTGGTGTGCTCTCTGCAGCTCCTAAACCTACGCCATACCCTGTCATCCCACTGTTTTGCCAAGGCTGTATGTTTCCACCTTCGTAGAGCGCTACTAGCGAGCATCTGCGGGGTCATTGCACCGGAGATTGGGACGCGGGAGGGTTACGGGGGATCATGCTGGGGGACAGCTTGTGTTGGCATTTGATGTGTTGTTTCTTGCATGGGTGCTGCTGCTACTGTGCAGCACTCACGGCACGGCAAAAGCAGTCTGGCGGGATGTACAGCGTGTGGTTTGGGGATAGGAATGGTTTGGGTTTAGGTGCTGCGATTCCCGGATGTTTTGACTTTGTATTGACAATCTATTGTTATCATCTTTTGCCTACTCGACCATCACCACTCAACACACCAACGCTAGACGAATCCAAAATCGCACCGTCCTACCGCTCCCAGCGCAAGAACACCAAACACGCAGACCCACGCCGCTTTCCTCCACTACCACATTCCCACCAACAGCACGCATCCGAAATCACCCTACTCCCACGCCATCTGGCGGAATAGTTATATCTACGCTCGAGACGCACTCACGCTACACCAAACATCACCATAGGAAAGAGATGTGTGCTCAGATAGCAGCCTGAGACGTCGTTCCACGATGAAGATGCTGTCCGGCCGTCCGGGAAGAAGGGGCGGGAGCGGGACGGGACGTGTGGTGCTGTGGGCCTACCCTCGACTGCGCCCTAAAAGCGCTGTGTCAGAGGATGAGGCGGGGAGGGGTTCTGGGAATGGCAGGTATGCGCCAGAGGTCGTTTTCATGAACAAGTGACTGGGGAAGGATAAGTTCTCATCGCATAGGTAGGATTGTGCTTCGGTCTGGAGAAGTCTTGCGTGTGGGGTCTCGGTGGGTCAATGCCGAACTGAGGGTTCCGTTCGTATTTTGATTTGGTGTTGGTGCTTTTCTCCGGCTCAGAAAATGTCCGCGGTGGTAGAGTCCGGCTGCGATAGTAACTCAGGCTGATGCAGTCTGTAAGCGGCTGGCCCAGGCTGTGAGTCTCCATATCACAGATCAGAAGAAGCTCACTTCAGACCAACACGTCTCGAAAAGAGGCGACATCGGGCGGAACACACTGTCCTTCCTCGCCGTATGAGACACAGCCACCGGACTTGTCGTTGCAGACCCCACCTTTTCAAACCGCCATCCATACGTCTCCGACTTCTTCCCCCGAACCAAGCTAGTACAACTCCCTCTACCAGTAGTAGACAAGCTTAAAGCCCCAACAGCCTGTCCCAACGAGCGCTTAGCTGAAGTAAGACGCACCCTAAGCGACTCCAGCCGCGTAGCATGAAATGCCCTTCCCTGAATATACTCTGCGATCCTCCCCACCTTCCTCTCGGCATTTACAGGCGCAACCCACGGACAATAGCGCACAAGGTCGTCGCGCAGCGTCAGCTCTGCAAGCCCATGAGGCAGGACTTCCTCCAGCTTGGCGGCAAAGTCTGGATGCCACCCGAGCAGCATGATCATGGGCACTTCGGCTTTGAGAAGCCTCGGCATGTATTTGAGCATCGTTAGGGTTCCTTGGATGGCGGGGAAGCGGACGCTGGCGAGGGGGTATGCAGTCGTTGATATGGAGCCGGGACCGAGGCGGAGTATGAGGTGGCATTCTTCGAGGGTATTTTTGATGTGGAAGAGGGCTGTGTTTAGCTCGTCGAGACCGAGGTATGGCGACATGGGAGGACCGCTAGGTGTTGCGGCGTTGAAGACGAATTCATGCTCGAAGGAGAGATATCTCAGTTTCGGGGTGGCGGATAGCAGTTCACTGAAGGTCGCTCTGCTGATGTTGGTGCGGAACAAGGTCAAAGATGTCAAGCTGTGGCTGTGTGGTGTCCTGGCATCATTCCAATGAAATCGCCACGGCTGAGACATGGAGCACTCGAACTCGGCAACCGTCGACGAGTAGAAGATTGGTCTTATGAGATTGAGGTCCATGTACAAGACATTGGTATTGAATCCGAGGCTCTTATCTCCGAGGACAACATGGCGGAGCTTCGGGAAGAGATAGTCCGTCCTCTTCAACAGTTGTGGTAGCAGAAGCGAATAGCGGAGAAAGCCCTCGCACAGATCCAACGAACGCAAACCAGAGAACCGAGTCAACACCAGCGTCGCTAAAGCGTCGATGTAGTTCCCTCGAAATCGTGTTTGCGATTGCTGCATGTCGTCGTCCACAAACTGATAGAACATATTCGAAGCAAATATGCGCTGTGCTTTGGAGAGCACTGGACAGTTATCGAGTCCCCATAGTCCGACTTGGACGTTTCGGTCATCTTTCCCTGACCAAGTATTGAAATGATTCCAACACCGCTGCTCGCCAGAGAATTTGACGGAAACGACATGGGAAGCAAGGTGTGGCCGTTCGAGTAGGGTGCGTGCCAGCAATGCAAGTTTCCGTGCGCACGATCGTGTTCCAGTGGCTGCAAATTTGAGGTCGCGATACAGCCAGGAAGTTGACTCTTTGCTCGTTGTACGACATGTATGTGCCAAGGTGAGATATTCTGTTCCGGAGAGAAAACTGATAATGTGGAAGCGGAGACTCGGGGGTAAGTCCAAGAGGCGAGCCATCGAGTCTTGAGCTGCGGGTGGAGCAGTGGATTGCTATGTTACTCTTCGAGTAATCATGAAGACATAGGTCTGTGATATAAATCCAGTGGCATCGACAAGTGACAGATCTCATCGGGTTTCGAGAAGCTCCGCCAACAAGCGCTGAGGGCCGCAGAGTTCGAGGCTACCGCTAGGCGCGCAACACGTGCATTAGCCACCAACACGATCATGAACGACTGCTCACAAGGTTTATTGTTGGCTTCGTACATATTCAAGTAGCTTCGGCAACCAGCACCTCCAGAGTATCCCAGAGCGGAGTTGCTGTGCGATTGGTGGCTGTAAGCAAGTCGTACATTAGGCTGGGGTCCGATGTGGGGTAATGAGGCGTAGATCTCCCTAGGTGTCACAGCTAGCTGGGAGCTTCTCCTGCCGCAACAGATCTGCTCTCTGAACTCGATACGAGTTCGCCTCACCGGTTTCGGACCAGATGGGATCGCAAGCCATGGAGATGGTACTGCGATGCCAACCCCAAAGGTACTCCAGCGCGCTCTTGTCTGTGCAGGCGCTTAAGACGGTCAACCTTGGACTTCGACGGCTCGAACATAATCTCCTCGACCAAATCTCGGTGTTCCTGTTTCTTCCAACGGAGTAGCATGGGAAACAGCATGGAACCGATCACCGATTTGTTGTTGCACGTTGTCGCGAAGTCGGCTACCTGCCCTTCAAACCACGTGAGGGACGGGTCTGCAGGCTGCCACACTGAGACACTTTCTAGATTTGTCGCGTGGTCGAGCAGCGCGAGAGTAGCATGGTAGGCGTAAGACAGATCCATTCGTGCACTCATTGCGCATCGCGCCTCGGCTTGGGATTGCTGCAAAGTCAAGCCTTGAGGCAAGATTGAGGTATCCAATTCGTATGACAGCTGTGCATGAGACAAGTCAAGCCGTAAGGACAGGTGCCGCAGATTGGGAGGGAGAAGTGGATAGATGTCTGCAGTGATAGAGAACTCGACGTCGCCGGTCAGGAAAGGTATGGGGACCTCCACAGTGTGCAATTTGTCGAAGCCGGTCAGGTCGAGGAAGCCATACAATCGGGCTCCGATTCTCGGTTGCTCGAACGCGTATTTTCCTGAATCAAAGTACTCGATTGCAAGTACTAAGACTTCAAGGTTGAACTTGACAGCATTCAGTGATGTGTTCCAGGCATCGAGATCAAACCAGCCGTCTGGCGCTTCATCGCGGTTGTGGCAATCGTAAGAGATGTCATACGTGAAGGACTGCAGCTGTGGAGTGCAGGCGAGTAGCGCGCGCACAGCTAAAGCGCACGATGGCGAATGTCTGACAACCATTCTTGTAATTTGTGTCGGTCGGACCCGACTGACAAACTGTTGATGCGGCAGATGTCCCATGATACCAAGATTAAAAGCTCTGTTCATTGCTGCTTGCTTCTCTGTCACAGAAAACTCCAAGCTATTGAGACCAGACAGATTGAGGACCTGATCGAGATCGACGCGACCTTTTTCGTTGGGATACGGGAGCCCGGACTGCTTATCGACATTGCAAGAAACCGACTTGATACCAGAGAGCCGCATTAGCAATGCCGACGACGCATGGCGTTTGTTCCAGGCTCGTTCACCGTTGAGGTTACGTAGAACGGTGTGAAGGCGGTCCATAGTCGCGTATGCAAAGTCTGCTATGTCAAGCTGCTGCAGTGTTGGCAGAGTCAGTACAATCAGGGTTGCGTATGCCGAGTATTCACGTTGGACGATGGCGTCTCGCAGATAATCTTCGTTGGTGATCAATGTTTCGTCGCTCAGAGCGACTAGGGCCTTTTTATACATGGCCTCGTCGTTGAAGTGTTTGTCCTTGGGGAGCCAGCGTTGGCCTTCTTTGACACCGTCCTCGGACGACGGACCCAGGCGAAGTGTCTCAACTCGTGCTGCTCGCCGAGAGTCGTTCAGAATGTTGAAACAAAACTTGTCGATGCGAGGAATCTTCTCGCCTGGGTGTATGACTTGGTCGACATGGCGATACAGGTAGGGCATGGCCAATGTGCTGAGGCTTTTATTGACTCGAGACAGGGCGTACAGGTCAGCTTGCGTTAGATACGACGCGACGAACTCGACCAGCTCAGCCGGAAGGAGGGAGAAAGTAGCCATGGCAGACAGAGTAGTGATAAAGCGTTGTTGTCGTGCTGTGGCGCTGTGGCGGCATAAGGTGTAATAGTGAACATGCTCGGCGAGCGGTGCTGCCTAATCTACGAAGTACCGGTAACGAGTGCGGCTTGTGCCGCTCTGTCCTATAGGGCGCCCCATTGATAGCACATCTCGAGTCTGCGCAGTCAGCTGTGTGGCTGTGTCCTAAGGCAAGTTCACATCATTGACCAGTCGAACGCGACGCATGGTTCACTCGTACGCGCTTTGCTCTCAAGCTCATAGAATGAACGCGAGATCATACACCCGCACACCGCAAAATTCGCTTCTCACTCGCAACGGAATTCAGCCACAGAAGCGCTCCGATGAGACTGTGGACGTCTCTTTGCGTTCTTCCTCAGATACTGCCTAGAGGTTTAGTGATCTCGAGCGGCATTTTGGGAATCGGGCACGTGACAGGCTCATGTTGTGGGGCAACTACCCCGCACCAACCGCAGCCATGTCGAACAGACAACCACCAGCATCAAAAGCCGACCACCTTTGATTTCGACCGCATTCCTCGTGAAAAAGCTCGGCAGGTACAAGATTCGATCGTCCGCGAACCTCTCCTCTTAAGGCGCAGGAGCGCTGTGTCCGGCACCCGCTTCGCCGGAAAGCTGTAAGGTCCGCTTGTGTCCAGAGCAGAGGAATGTATGTTTGCGGAATGAGGCCCTGCAGCGATGCCACGTTGCCGCGAAGGATTCGAGGACGGACAGTGCAATGTCTAGGCGGTTGTCATAAAACATCACTGTCTGCTGATAGGTTGGCGCAGGGTGTTGTCGCACTTTGAGCCGTGCTCAAGAGATTGTACAACTTCGACGAAACAGCGAACAAACTCTCATTGCAGATCAAAGTCCACAAGATGTTGTTGAGGCGCTCAGCAGATTTGCAGCTGTTTATTCGCAACACTTCTCGAATAGGATGTGAGACTCACATGCTGATTGGCTAGCCACAGAGTCGGAAGAGACAAGCTGTTTTATCCTCGGGGATTGAATACGCCGAGCTTTGCTTGCCACCGAGCTATCGATGAAACAAAGGGCATACAGGCCGTATGTCGTTCGTGCGTGCGGTGCTCGTAATGAACATGTCTGTGTGTTCCACTATGCGCGCACGCCCGTTCCCAACCCATGTGGCTGCTACACAGCTCATATTTCCAAACTATCGCAGTTCGAGTCGCCTTGCAAATATTCTGTCAAGATGCTTCAGTGGTAGTGTGGTGAGATGATTCCCACACCTTACATCAGTGGTAGCGTGACCTACTAGCAGCGGTCTGACGCTCTGGTTATGACCGAATCTCAAGCATGCTGATGATGAATGTGAGGCATCTTCGCCCCCAAGGCAAGGCTGGACGTCCCTGCCATGGGCACCTGCATCGAGCAAGCGGGATCTAGCGCAAGTCACTGGGCGTTCTTTCAATTGGCCACGAACAAACTTCCCTAACGCATGCCGACAGCAACATCTCCCTTCATCTCGGCGCTGGTCAAGTGCTTGTCTCGCTGACGTCGAGCTCTGGCTGTCATGATGTGGCGACGGCGGCTCCGTGTTCATGATGATGCTCATGAAGGTCCCCGTGGCAGGTGCCATGGTACAGGTAATTCAGGCACACCACGCGTTGCTGTCATGACCGCAAACGGACAACAAGTACAACAACAATGTGTCGTCATTTACAGGACATTTTCTGTACAGTCGCCACTCACGGCTAACAACCGAACGCCTGTACTCTCTGCCGCTCTGTGGTGATTATACAGGACCTGGACTCAAAACAAAGTGCCCGAAGTGACTGGCAGTAACGCCTCATCGTAGCTTTCTCACGCATCAAGGTTCAAGCCAGGATCGAGGAACAGGCAGGTGTGTCCTGCAATCTTTCGCTTAGACTTAGCTTCGTTCTTCACAACGCCTGGGCAACCAACGTCCCTACGTCTCTCCATCTGTTGATCGTCGACTTTCCTTTCATTTCAGTCTTGATGACAACAACGACGTTCTTTTGATCAGCGACTACTGAACCAGTCCACACTCTTTGCCATCCTCTACATCAATTCTCCACGCTCCTTTGTTGTTAATCGCCGAGGTCGCGCTTAGCCAAGAACGACAATCGCTGCTTTCGTCGAAGCTGTCAGTAAGTTGGCTTTCTTCCACCACACACTCAATAGTGGCAATCTTGCAATGAGGTCCTCACCTCTATCCGGGTGTTGCGTTTCCGGTAGATCTGGACGGGCGCAGGTTGACCTTTCCAGTATATATATCGACAGTAGTTCTACTTCAGAACACACATCAAACAGCACAGAACCATCACCTCCAAACTCTTGATTCTTCTGAAAATGCACTCTTCCGCTCTCCTCACTTCTGCGCTCGCAGTGGGTGCTCTAGCTTTACCCAATCCGTTCGAAAAGCGCCAGCAAGGTGCTGTTACGGTTACAAAGACGATCACGTTCAACCCATACGCAACACCTGCATGGACTGCGCCTCATTTCTCGCAGACGCCCAATACGCGTCGTCCTACGAACGCCCCGCCGCTATGGACTCCTCCACGTGTGGGCGCTTCGAGTGTGGTAGCCAATCCTGCACCTGTCAGGACCTCTACCAGGTCGTCTTCTTCTCCTGCTCTTACACCACCTGTTGTTGGTCCTACCTCCAGACCGTCCTCTTCGGTCGCTGTTCCCATATCAGTCCCGTCTGTCGGCGCTCCCAGGCCGTCCTCTTCTTCTGTTAGAGCGTCCTCCAGCTCCGCTCCGACTCCTGCGCCTTCAGCCATTGCCGGCAGCGATCACATCTCCGGTACATCGCAAGCCTCTCTGTCAGTCGGACCCGAGTACCAGCGAGCAATTCTCTATCACCACAATGCTGCTCGCGCTAACCACAATGCCGGCCCATTGGTTTGGGATGATGCCGTTGCTCAGACTGCTGCCCAGGCTGCCAACACTTGCAAGTTCGAGCACTACATCCCTACGGGAGCCAATCAGGGACAGAACCTTTTCACTACTTCTGGTACTGTCTTCAATGTCACGGCCGGTATTACTGAGAGCTGGTACAAGGGAGAGTTCCAGGCTATGTTGCCTTACTTCGGCGCTGCAAACATTCCTGACGATGTCTTCCACAACGTCGGCCATCTCACACAAGTGCTCTGGAAGGGTACTACCAAAGTGGGCTGTGTCTCGCTCGATTGCGGCACCAGGATGACCATTGGCGGCCAGCCATCCAATCTGAACAAGTATACAGTTTGCAACTACTCGCCCCCAGGTAACGTCTACGGCCAATACGCTACCAACGTCGGTTCGCCCATCAGTCGGACCGACTTAGGCCATTGGTATGACTAAATACGCTTGGAGCCATTGACGGCCGTCGAATATGTATACCAAATTGTATGATTTCCTTACTATTCGTCTCACAGGCGTCGAACGATTTTTGGCGATGTGGGTTTTGGCATCAGTCTAGATCTTTGTTTTTTCTTTTACTTTTTTTAGGGGCTTGTCTTTCTAAAGAGCCCCCATGGGAGCGATCAGCTAGGGATGACATTCTTTCAAGCGCACTTCAACACAGTACATACTAGCAATTTACCGTCTTTATAAAACGATACGTCAATATGTAAACGATCAATTTGCTCCTCTTTGCAAAGCACTGATGTCATTTCAATCATTGAATCCGTCGACGACTGACCGTTTGCACATGGGACTTCAGCTGCATAGAGATACGGGCAGTAGTATGTAGAAGATCGCGACGTGCTGTTGGGTATCATGTATGAAAAAAAAAACTCAGGTCACATTGCGTAACTCAAGTTTCCAAGCTGTCATGTTCTTTTCAGTGAATCTTGGAAACTCAACTCAGCAATCGCTTTGGTATTCATTTGACTTTCTAAAGGCATAACCACCGTTTCTGCCATATCCTACAGCAATCCAACTGCGAACGCCGCGGGATGTAAGCCTTCACACTCAGACATTCAACTGTCATTCCTCAACTAGTCCAGACCATCTCGAGATATGAGCAGCGTGCTGCCGTACACAGTGACGCCCTCACCGCACCGGTTGGTTGTCTGTGTTCAGCTGGGAGTAGCTCTACTTCAAGGCGAGCTTGTATATGGGTTGAATGACTGTGTTGGGTTCTTGTTTTGAGATGATTTTTTGGCGGATACTCGTGCTATGGCGCACTCTGGGTACTTGGGTGGCGACGTGGAGTCTGGGTATGATGCTTGGGTGGGGGTGGGAGACTTTGATGTTCGTTTGTGGTCCTGACTACGACGCCCTCGGAGGTGTGAATTTCGTTCTAGTTGATATGGTTGGTTGTGACGGCCTGGTGGGAGGCGAACGTGGATGAAGGAGGTCGGAAACAATCGCCTGCCTTTCTGCACAACTGGAGTTTAGGAAGTGATGCTTCACGCGTGGTTGCCTAATATCTACCAACCGACAGGAAGGCACTGGAAGTAACTTATCCGCATTCAAGTCAAGGTGCAGTGAAAGGCTAAGATAAAAGTACGACTGCTTCTACTATCGAGAACAGGTGAAAGGTAGCGCTATGCAGCTTGTTTTGCGTGCCCGCTGGCTGCGAAGCTATTGGTCGACCGTTTTAGGCGAAGTCAAGTGAAGGTGAAGGCAACACGGACCCATTTCCACTAAACTCCATCATCTGCCAGCACCCCGCTCAACCTCCTCTCCGCCACCACAACCAGAGAGTTCGCTTTACACAACTACACCTACCATGGCCACTAAAGATCAAGTCTTTGGTGGTTTGTCCACTGAGCTCGAGTACATGATACTTGCTCTCGTAAGCTATCCGATCGCGCCTTCTGATCAGTGCTGACCAGATGCAGCTGCCCCGTCGCGAACTGAAGATAGCTCGTCTCATCAACAAGAAGTGGGCGGTTGAGGCAGCATCATTGCTCTTCAATACAGTCGAAGTCAACCTTCTTGAGACCGAGCGTCGAAAGGTGAACGCTCTCATCGATGGTCCGCCCGGTGGATTCCTCGACAGCGTCAAAAACCTGCGCATATCTTATCCTGGCGCTCATGATTACACGGGAAATCGGTTGCTTCGAATTCTTGGCGCTCTTCCTAGAGATACTCTGACTACTTTTGAGTGTCATCCTACCCTTGACCAGCATACCATCGGCATTCTTCTGCGTACACAGTCTCGGCTCTCTCACTTGGGTGTATCGCTGAGAAACACGCGAAATGTCTTGCCGGGACCAAACTTTGTCCGTGGCAACTTGTTCCATCTACGTCGTCTAGCCGTGACAGTCTCGGGCGAATCTCACATCACGTACCAGGGTTACGCTACTTGGTTCAAACACGCGTCTGAGCTAGAAGATCTGTGCATAAAGGGGACACTTCTCAATGAGCATAACGTCTTCAATGGTTGGACTATGCCAAAAGACAACGCCCTGCTCAAGCTGCGCCATCTCTCGCTGCACAATTTGTCTTTAAGAGCCTCGGTCTCAGGACTTCCTGAACAAATACACTTACCATCGTTGCAAAAGTTGATACTACGGAAATGCAAAGGTACTGCTGCATTATTGGAATCGTTTGCTGCAGCATTCTCGAAATCAAAAGACAGTGCACTGAAGGTATTCGAGCAAACCGACGCAACGGATTTGGAGCATCATGAGAATGTGGCAAAGCTTCTCCAGGCCCTAACGAGGCTTGATCTCGTCATCTTGGGCTCTTTCCATGGCTTAACAGGTATTGGTGAGGTAGGTCCTACCATTCGCGCTGCGCGTGTCAGCACAAATTACCGCGAATGCAACGCCAGCGAACTCAAGACGCTTTCTGCAACGTGTCCCAATTTAGAACTACTGTGCATCAAACTAGCCGGACTTTGGCTGGACTTCGATTATGCGAACCTGGACTACTTCGAGCTGTTTCCACAAAATGGAGGCTCGTCAACGCAGATTGAGTTGGAGGAATCATTGGTAAGTAACGACGAACTTCTGACTGCCGTATCACTGACGATCTACAGGAGGTCCTAGCCGGATTGCCAAAACTCCGAACTTTATGCATCACCAATGATCCACAACACCACGACACAGAGGAGGCCCGCGAATGGGTCCTTCAGCTGATAGCAGACTCTATTATACCATTCCTTGCCAAGTGCGGATCGCCGGTTCAAGTTGTCGTTTTCAGCCCAGAAGACACCAGAGCGTGGAGGACCAACTACCCGATGGACCCCAATGGTCATACGTGGCCAGTGTACTATTATGAGAAACACACCATCACCCACGAATACTCAAAACGACGCTCAGTCAGTGTCGACGCTTTACCTATCGAGTTCGAGGAGTTCGAGTCGATCGAGCCGTATCATGTTCACCTCGACCGCGAAACTGAGTATCAGTGGAATCGAGTGTAGAGTCACTCTACCGAGCACAAAGAGGGAGGGACAGACACACAGAGAGCTACCAGAGCACATTGAGCGAGGGACAAAGCACATGGCAGTCTTTGAAAGATCCTGGATGTTTGAAATTGCTCTTCTTTCTAGCTCGAAATAAGATTGAGCCTTTTGTCTGCTCAATCTAGCTATCCTTTGCTATTGGGTTCGAATATATACTTCTCAAGTTTAACCCCATTCAAGTCTCTGTCGAGCATGGAGTCTGGTGTGTTCTTTGTTGAGATGATAACCTAAGAGCAACATGGTAAATGATTGATCGAAGTCTCGACCTGAGACAGAGACGAAAGACTACATGTACCCAGCCATCTTAAGGTTACATGATCTGGACTCCACCATCTCTACTCGGCCACTAATATGATATTCAAAACACCACCGCTTCTCATGAAAGCCCAGAGCAACCAACAAGCTCCAACGACCTTACATCAGCTGCCCACTTCCCCCTATGCACTCCCCTAACCTACCTCCAACCTCCCCTCCGTAACCCCAAACCCTTCCAAAATCCCCTCCTCCCGCCACACCTCCCCAAACTCCCTCCCCTCGACCAGCATCCTCGCCACCGCCCTCGCACAAAGCGCAATAACCGCCATCCCCCCACCATTAAACCCCGCGAGGACCCAAACTCCCTTCCTTCCCGGCACCCTCCCCACAAACGGCATACCATCCCGCGTCCGCCCCATAATCCCCGTCCACGCCGCATCATTCACCGCGCCGGCGCCCTCCCACCCCCGGAACCGCTCAGTCATGTAGTCCTGCCAGTACCGCATGACGCCCTCAGGGAACAGATGCGCATCATCCCAATTCGCGTTCCAACTGCGCGTGTCGCGGCCGAACAGCCACGCGCCGCCGCCGACGACGATGCCGCCGTCTGGCCGCGGGTTGAGGTAGTCGACGCCTTTGCCCGCGAAGGCGATGTTGTACGTGTTTGTGAGGTGCGGGTGGACGGGGTGTGTGGGGGCGTGGTGGCTGGCCATGCCGCGGACGGGGATGAGTGCGTGGGTGAAGGAGGGGAGGAGACCGGCTGTGTATGCGTTTGTGGCGAGGAGGACTTTGGTGGCGGTTAGGGCGCCGCGGTCTGTGGTCAGGGTGTTGATGGCTGGGGAGGAGGTGAGGTGGGTGACGGGGGTGTTCATCTGCACGTTTAGTCTGTCTGGCCAGCGAGCCACCATGCGCTCCAGCAACTGCGTAACGAATTTATAGGGCCAGAAGGAGGCGGCAGGGACGCTGAAGGCGCCTTTTGCACCAACGATGCTGGTTACTTGCTCCACGGCCCCAGGTCCAACCCACGAAACATTCTCCGTCCACCGCTCGCCCTTCTTCCTCGCAGTCTCGTATCTGCCATGTACATCCTCCGCCTCCTGAGCGTCAGTGAAAACATCAAAACTGCGGCGCAATTCAAACTCGCAATCCAATTCTTCCAGCTCAGCAACCCGCTTCAACTCGCGCATCACCCTCGTGACATAGTCATGGAACTCGGTCCTCTTCCTCCCACCATCCGCCTCCCCGTCTTCCAAGTTCAACAGCGTCTTGACCTGCACTTTAACGTGCCCGCCGTTGCGCGCCGTAGCACCGCTGCACAGCTGTCGCGCATCGAGAAGCACGACTTGGGTTTTTCCTTTTCCTTTTCCGCTCTTCTCTGCTTGGTACCCACTTCCCACCCCGTCCTGCGTCTGCAACTCAGCTTCCTCTCTGATGGTCTCCGCATCGTCCAAGCTCAAGATGTGATACGCAGCCAACACCCCCGCGAGGCCTGCTCCAACGACCACGACATCGCACTCCGCTGGCAAGTGCGGCGAGGAGCGCAGATCAGCGTAGGGATGTGGGTCGCGGAGCCAGTAGCTAGGGACAGGGTTGGGAACAGGGAGGATCTGGCGCGTCATTTTCGTTTCGTGGTGCGGTGTTGATCGTGTGGTAGCGTGCTGGTGTGTGATATGGCGTGGTATGGTGTGCTATCGTGTCGTCGTGCTATCGTGTACTCCACCGTACTGTAGTCCGCAGTATCAGGCTACAGATCGTCCTGCGCTTTACCATACACCTTGAATTCTTATCGTCTGCTCCCCCGTCGCGTGATGTAGTTCTTTACCACTAATAAGCTGCGTCTCCAAAGGTAGTCTATCGACCGCAGACACATACAACCCCATCTATATATCCAAACAAATAAACCTCATAATACCGCTGCTGCCTGCTGTCATCCAACCACGAGCTCCGAACGCCGATCGGAGTGGAAATTCCACAGACAGACACTACAAACCTATGCCGTGCCTCGCCACTCGTGCTACAAGAAAAAGTCGTCATCCCCAGTTCAGGCGAGCCGTCATTGCTTACCTACCACCTTCCCAGTTGGTTGCCATGCATCTGCAGCGGTGTCTATCTATCAACCCCGATAAGAAGAATACGCGAGCGATTGAACAGGTACACCAATCAGAACCAATGAACCCCCGGATTGACTGTGTACTTGGTAACTGGTAGATGGAACACAATCAGTATCGACTTACTCCCACCTCCGTCTCGCCCAACGATCATCTAGATCAATCAACGACAACACGTCACAGCAGAAGAAGTGTTTTGAGTGGGTAAATCCCGGATCCAGCAGAGCCCAAACGGATTTGGGAGTGCGGGATCTCCGACGGATACGAGTCTTGACTAACTAAACATCCCTACGAAGTGAAGCGATAACAAAACTAAACAAACGCCTATCCCATGCCATGCTGATCGCTCCGTGTCATACAGTCTGTTGAATCACCGTTCACGACAGTCTGTGTCAACCGCCCTGCTGATGCCAATGCGCTACGCAAACCAAAGTAACAAAGGAAAGATACCAAGCGACGAGATAGGGTCGAGAGGATGAGGTTGAGTGGTGTCGAGAAAGAGTACAAGAGGAGAGGAGGGGAAATGGTATCTACAGTTACAACTGGCCCGGGTATTCTTGTGTTGGTAAGCTCAGGTGGTTTTGGAAGTCCTAGGACGATAATCTTGTTTTCCAGACAACGTATTTCAAAACAAAAAGGAAAAAACGAAAAGGGATGAAAGTGTCAAGACTACAAGTGGCGGCAATTGCCTACCACACCCACTCAAGGTCGCCAATGTCGTCGTCCACCACGAGGGGAGGACTGTTGTAATGGCGCCACTCCTTGCTCTTGTACTTGCTGTCCACGGCAGGCACCTTGGGAATGTTCTCGTGCTGGCTTGGACCCCAGTTGATCGGTCGCCTCCAGGTGCCGGTTCGGCTCCGCTTTCGAGCAGAGGTTGGAGTCGGCGGAGCTTGCTTGGGGGACTTGATTGGCTTGGACGGAGTCACGGGCAGGCGCTCCTTGGTTGGCGATGATTGGCCACGACGGCGGTCACCAAGAGCGGCCCACTTGTCGGTGCCAGAACGCTTCGCAGGTGTCTGATGCTCCTCGAAGATGAAGCCAGTGTTCTCACTGACGTGGTCGACGTCACGGCGCTTCGTCGGCGAACGACCCCTGCTGTTGTGAACAGTGGCAGGGTTCTTCACCTCCGATAAGCCGCCGCGAGGGGTGGAGACACCCGAGCCAGCCTCTGAGATTACTTGCTTCGCTGGCTTTTCAGCCTTGAAGTTGTGGAAGTTGTTCTCGAGCTCAGCCATGAACTGCGCGTCATCGTCTTCCTCCTCCCACAAGTCGCTCCAGCTCTTGGAGAAGGCGTCGCGCTTCTTACCGAAGACCGACGACATGCTGTTGTAGGGCTTGGCTGGAAGAGAGCCCGAGATGGGCATAGGCTTGGAACGCGTGAAGCTGATTGGCTCGCGCTCGTTGTGCTCACTGACGTCAGTCGACTTGAAAGATAAGCCCAAACCAGAGTCCACAAAAGATACGACCGACGCATGCTCTGGCTTCACAGCGTAGTCAGAGGCTGGGAACAGATCGTCCGAGTAGATTTCGGTATCGGGGATGACCGAAAGCTGACGGTACTGCTGCGGCGGAGACATGGCGAGAGCCTTGGCCCAAGGGAACGAACCGTTCTTGTCCAGCGATGGGGTGCTGATGGAGGGAGTGCGAAGTGGTTCACGGTTGGCGCCAACGACGAACGGCTCACGCTCCTCGGTGCAGAACTCATCCAAAGCCTCATCGTCGGTGGTGAAGGTGACGGCACGGGCAAGCGCCTCCTTGACCGCGGCCAGGTCGCGCTTCTCGGGGTCGATAGCCAAGCAGTAGCGGACGACCTCGTAGGTATCCTGAGACATGTTGGGGAAGACATCGAAGAGGCTCTGACGGTCGAGAACAAAGTCGGCGAAGAGAGGATCAGACTGCGCTGGAACTGCAAAGGGGTTGCGCTGGAAGAGCACGTTGAGCAGGCAGATGCCAATCGCCCAGATGTCGGCCTTGGCGGTGGAGTAGCCGGCGTTGGTAGGATCGTACTGCTCGGGGGCCATGTAACGGTCACTGCCAACAGCAATCTCCCAAGACCAGTGGTCAGAGGTAGCAAGACCAAAGTCGCCGAGCTTCATCGAGCCGTCCGAGGTAAGGAAGATGTTCTCGGGCTTGATGTCGCGGTGGTAGATGCCCTTGGAGTGGATGAACTCGACGGCGCCGACCAGCTGCATCATGAAGTCGCGGACATGCTCAGTCTCCAGAGGACCCTTGTCGAAGCGAATGGCCTCGTAAAGATCGCCGTTGGAGCAGTACTCCAGCACGAGGTAGATGTGGTTCTGCGTCTCGAAGGACTGGAGCAGGTTCACGACGTTGGGGTGCGCACCAAGGCGGAGGTGAACACCGAGTTCCTCCGAACGCTCGTCGACAGCAAAAGCAGACGGGCAGTTGGCAGCGGCGGAAGGCTTGGTGACAACCTTGATGGCCACGAGGTCGTCCGTCACCAGGTCCTTTGCCTGGAAGACCATGCCAAAGGAGCCATGGTTGAGGGCAGAGATGGTTTCATATCGGCCGTGTAGTACAACACCTGCCTGCAACTGATCACGCATGCACTCCATGAGGAAGGATGGGACGAGGTACAGGGAGCGAAGCAGAGAAAACTCGTGGAGCCTACCCGGAGCTAGTCGCAGCAGATGAGGGTGACGGTGAAAGCCGCCACGTGAATGGATGAAACAACCAAATAAAGGAAGTTTTGGTGAGTCAACGGATCGACAGCCGTTAACCCAAAAGACGATGCTCTATCGAACTTTTATAGTCGCGCGGAAGCTTGGAAGCAGATAGCAATAAGATGTGTCGCAGTTCGCTCTGTCCAGTGGAGGGTGAAATCCGCCGGAGATGTCGTAATGTGTAGGGTGCAGGAGGTCGCTCACAGAAATCGAAGCAACGCGAGTCGTCGGTGGTATGCACAGAGTCCGTCGACGGAAACAAACAAGGAAAGTGTTAAGAGATTGTAATGCGCATCTGGCGGTATTAATTTGCGGTATGGATGGCCTGAGTCAACAGGCTGACGGACGGGAATAGAGCTGCCGGACAAGGGAAGTCCGGGGGAGCGAGAACGGAAAGCGGTGGAGGAGGTCGCTGCGTAAGAGGAGGAGAGTCGTTATGCGTGGAAGCGGGTCGGAGGCAGACGGTAGGTAGCTGTCTGATGACCAATTGACGGTGGTGAGTCAGGTGCACGGACTCGGGGGGCTAGCAGCAGCGGTCTCGGTGCCGAGGTGCTGGCTGGCTGGAGAAGAAGTTTGGATGGGACGAGGATCGAACGTGTGCTTGACAGTGCGATGTCGAGGCGAGAGGATGTGGTGGTGGTGGTGTTGTGGAGTCGAGCGTAGCTGTCGGGTACGTATCGGGAGATGGCCGGACAGAGAGCTCTCTCTCAGTCACATCAAATCAGGGACCGGCGGCGGCGGCGAGGTAGATGGTCGAGTAGATTGTGGTGGCAGAGCTATGGCCTGAGGGCACGATGCGGTGGAGAGAGGAGGTGGTAGTGGTGGCGGTGGTGGTGGGTGCTGCTGTTGTTGTTGTTGTCGTCGTGGTGCAGCTATGCAGCTGAGCAGCGGTTACGGAAGGAACGAGTGGAATGCGGCAGTCGGTCAAGGCAGCAGCGGCGGAGGGTGAGGTGAAGAGAGGTGAGGAGAGTAGTAGCGCTGTGGGATGAGAGCAAGGAGCAAGCAACGATCAACAACGAGGTGCAGTGTGGTGGTGGTGTCTCAGGACGGCATAGGTGAGGTTAACATGGTGTGGTGGAGCGAGTGAAGCAGCCGGCAGGGTGGCCATCCCTATAACGGGGCCCGCCGAGCAGTCAGCAGTCGAGCGCACAAGGAGCGGTGACACGGCCTAGTGCGAGCCAGGCCCCGGTTGCATATATCAAAGTGGCTTAGCGGACATATGCAGGAAGTGGGGCTAGCGACAGCGCATCATTGGGCCATTGGACAGCCACGAGACTCCTCATTCGCCCGCCGGGGATGCACATTGGCAGGCCAGGGTGGTGCTCAGCGCTGCCAACTTTCCTGTTCGCGTCTTCCACTGCCTTCGATCTGATTCCGTGCGAGCTCGTCACTTTCTCTGGGTCGACAGCGCCGTGACAGCTCCAGAACCGGCTCGCTCGGCCAGCGTGCAGTCATGGCGTGCAATTGTGCAAGCGTGCCATTGTGCAATTAGACACGCTCCCTTGTTTCGAGCTCGCCCCGCAACCTCATGACGAGGCTGCGAGCATTATGACGCCGCCCGGACGAGCATCGCAGTCCTGAAACAGCCTCCCTGCCTGACACGACCATCGCTGTGCTGCGTGTTCGTGTGCCAACATTGGAAACACCCTGCGGCCAGTCTAGCCGCTCACGCCCTGGGCACAGCCTGGCAAATGGCGAATCCAAATGGCCAAAGCAGGCGCCGGCTGATGACCTCTCATGATCGAGCTTGGAGCTCGCACGACATGCCACCGACGGCTATCTGCCTGACAATGCCACCTGTCCTCTCATTGGACCTGAAGGCCTCCCGAAACAGTGACACCTTGCTGCGAGCGTCCCTCTCCACGCCTCAACGCTGGCAACCGTTATCGACGCCTTATCGCGATACTGGCCACCTCATCGACGCTGCTTGTGGACCCATTGCTATCAGGAAGCGCTGCATGCAGACACTACAATCCACCCACGAGACAGCCGCTGCTCTTGACTTTTTTAAAATCCTGCCCGAATTGAGCATGATAAGTGTTTCAACCGCCGCAGCGCTGCAGCCTTAGCGCTCCAAGCCTTGCTCTGGTACGCTGTCTAGCTGTGCACCTGTACCTACCTAGGTATTCCCTCGACCCTCTCCACCCCATGTCGATGTGGCCGGCGGGAAGCGGCTACCCACGTCGGTCTGGGGAAGCTCATGCGCTCACTGGCCTTCGAGAGTCCTCGACAAGCGCGCGTCCTCCGCGTCCTCAGCATCTCAGCATCGTGTCTTCTCAACACTGGCTCCTGTACATGCCCACCAGATAGACAAAGTCGGTGTACCAGCCCTGCGCAACACATCGCACGCCTTCGCACCTCACCTGCCCTATCTTGCTGCTCCTATCCCGAAGCCGGCCACGCTGGCCAGTACCGTGGCGCTGTATCTGCCCAGCCCCGGACCCTAGGCTTGCGCTGCGCTCTCTCCGTTGGCTTGCAGTAGACTGCAGCAGCCAACAACCACTGCACACGCTTTGCCACCTCTCAAGCGTGCTGGACAGCGTGCAGCACCGCTACTGCAGGTTGCAGCGGCCAGACTTGCCGTGACCCACCACTCTGTACCTGTTCCTGAATTCCTTCACGGCGGTGTGGAGCGACAGCACCTCCCCACGCACAACACATCCATATCTTTACAGCACATACACCCTATAAGAGTACGCACATTGCTTTGAAGTGGGCCCTGATCCCACAGCATGTGGGTATACCGCTCGTGGGTCTCCGGAGCCTATCCGTTGCTGTGCAGAAACTGGGCAGTATCGACGCGAGCAACAGGGTACGCTCGCAGACACCTCACTCTGTTGTGACAACACACGATGGTAAGGCTGGCATCGTGCCATCATTCAGTCGGTGTGCCCCCGACACCTAAATTCCATACTACCGTGTGATCGCAGCAAGGAAGTTGGCGGAAGGCAACATCATGCACTTGCGTATCCGTTCACACATCCAGTTCATGTCAAGTCTGTAGCGTGCATCTGACTCCCGTTCGTGAAAATTTTCCTACACACATGTGTAGACAGCTACGCGTGATTCGTCAGACTTCTATTGAATTGCTATACACCACCAATGTCGTCGCGTACACCGCTCGGTTTTGATATCGTGTCTCAGGCGAGTGCACCAACCAGCGCTCTTGCCAGGCACACAACACCAAAGAGGCTGCGTCCTCACAACATTTTCGCTTCACCGCCTTTCACCGCTCCCACTTCAACAACAACAACACCACCACCATCAACATGCCTGCCGCGTCCCTCGATTCTGCACGCTGGACGGCGTCTGAGGTCGTGCTGCTCGACATTGGTGAGTAATCGCAGCTCTCGAGTCCTTCGGCGAGCTACTGCAACCAGCCTCAAAGACCTCCCAGCCTCTGCGATGCACGCAGCCTGGCTGCGGCGGTCTGGCCAGCAAACTCGCGCACCCGCAACGAACCACGCACTGTTGCTTGCGCGGTTTCGCTCGCTACCCCAGACTTGCTCACGCCACGGTCTCAATTGCGATCCACCGTTCGCGCATTGTTACGCAGAGCCATGCTAACCACACCACTGTCGTGTCGTAGAGGGTACTATCTCGAGTATCTCCTTTGTCAAGGATGTCATGGTAAGCTTCTCTTTATTCCGCTATCGCGTTTACCCTTCTCGTCGTCTCGAGGGCACGCCAACCCCGCATTTGGAAACCGGGGCAAGATCACCACCACCACGACCATCAGGTCATAGCGGCCCGCGCTTCCATGCCACTGGTGATTCTCGGTCCTTCCCAAGCCACTCGATTTCCTCTCGCGTGCTCTGGCTCCTTTTCCTTATCCTGAACCTGCCACCTGGAAGATCTTGGACGCTTCCGTCGTCTGTCACGCGACGCACGTTGCTGCGGTGGAGCTCCCCTTACAGCGACGTAGCTCACCATAGCCGCAGTATCCGTACGCACTTAGTCGTCTCAGGAGATTAGCACGCGACTCGTGGTCCGATTCGGACTTTCAGGACCTCATTGCGGGGTTCCCAGCTGAGACTAGGCAAGACGCCGATTCTCTCCTTGCCCATGTCGAGGATTTGACGCGGCGAGATGTCAAGGCCGTGTACCTGAAGCAGCTCCAAGGTGGGTGATGAACACCATTGAGCCTGTGCAACATGTCTGTCTGTTCGCTGCTGTACACAGCCTGAATTACCTCACAGGATCAGCACGCCGATTCGTGCTAGTCGGTAGTGGGGACCGAGGGCAGGTGATTTGGTCGCATCATCGCTGTAATTGCTAT
This sequence comes from Phoma sp. RAV-16-625, assembly GCA_004335185.1. Lineage (NCBI taxonomy): Eukaryota > Fungi > Ascomycota > Dothideomycetes > Pleosporales > Didymellaceae > Phoma > Phoma sp. RAV-16-625. The sequence continues at coordinate 74,195 of SAUA01000091.1, forward strand.
AGCAAGCCATGAGACTATCAGTCGCCATAAGCTCGCGGTTCTCATCACCAGAGTCTGGCTGTGTACGGCGGCGGTGACCCGTCTTGCGATGAGTTGCATAATCGGGCTCCGCTATGAGATCACACACAGACGCAGCAACTACGCAAATCCACCAGCCAGACTAACAATAGGCAGGACACCTCTGGAAGACCGGGTTTACGGAGGGTGACCTCAAGACCCCGCTCTTCGCCGATGTAGTCCCCACGCTCACAGCATGGAAGGACTCCGGGCGAACACTGGCCATCTTCTCGTCTGGTAGCGTGCAAGCGCAGCTCCAGTTCTTCTCCTACGTTGAGGATGGCGCAACGACCAAAGACGTCAAGCCGCTGTTCTCAGCGCACTACGACACCGTCAACGCAGGTCCCAAGCTGGAGCAGGCCTCGTACGAGAAGATCTGCCGCGAGATGGGCGTAGACGTGAAGAAAGTAACTTTCTTGACTGACAACGTAAAAGGTACGCAATGCAGTATGACCCAACCCTACAGCCCACATCGTCATTCTCCGTCAAGCCAGCACATCTCCACCAGCATCCCCAGCAAAGCCTAACAGCAATGCGAAACATCGGCCAAGCCTTGACCACAACGTTTGATGAAACGACCCCGCACTGCACGCTGACATCTATCCGCAGAGGCCGACGCCGCGACCGCAGCAGGCGTATACGCCGTCGTCGTCGATCGACCCGGCAACGCACCGCTGTCAGACTCGTCGAAGGCCACATATCCCGTTGTCACGTCGTTGACCGATCTACCTGCCTTGTAGCCGGAACGACGAGTATGCGAGTATGTAGGGTACTTAGCAAGTAACATCGACAAGGACAGTCGTGGAGAGCAGGGTCGAGCTACGTGCTACAGGCAGGGCTATGCATTCATGCATATATAGTGTCCGTCCTCTTCGCGAAGCGAGACGATCGTAAATAGACCGCAATACAAATCGAACCCCCGTCCATGCTCAGCATCCACATTTCACTCCACCCCACTCCACTCCACGCATTATACCCATCCCTTCTATTCCATTTCCTCACTTTACCATCTTCCACTCCCTCGCTCCCACACGCCGACACCCCGCCCCGCCCCGCTCTGTTTTTGTCCTGTTTTGTACTCTTCTGTGTCGTTCAGCGTTTATTGTAATACCATCCACTCTCCATATACACGAACAGGCAGGGAAGAGAAAAGTGGCGAGGAATGAGGAAGAACACTGACATAGAGGGAGGGGGAGGGGCATCTGTTTTCTGTTTTATGTATTTCATAGCCTGTTGAAACGCAATCTCATCTTGGTCCTTATCTCCCCTCCTGTCCTTTTGGTGTAGGGGGGTGTAGGACGCCTCATCTGTAAATTGTGGATACGTAGGTCTTGGACTTGGCTCAGAGTACTGGACGTATGGATGGGTGGAGGTGTGTGGTTAGGTGTGGATGGGGACAGATGAGATAGTGGGTGATGGATGTATAGAGACAGTAGATAGTAGATAGTAGATAGTAGATGGCGTAGGGGAGGTAAAAGCACCCTACATCCTCAGGACTACCAAACACAAATAACCCTAGAAAACCGACAAAGATACACGGGTGCAAACCGCGGGTACTACCAGCTAGAGCCGAGCTGATTGTGTTCCAATTACTTCTCTAGGTACTGAGGCGTACATCGCGTCGGTAGCTGGTATGTGTCTCGCAAGCAGAAGATTCTTGGAGGGTGTCGTTGGGGAGGTGGTGTTGGGTGGTTGGGATGATGGGGTTTGTAGTATTTCTGGTTTATGTGGGTTTCATAGGGGGTTGCCATGTTTGGTTTCTCTGCTCATTGTGATTCGAGCTTTGTTCGTTGTTGGTGGATAAGAATGGTTTGTTGATTCCGCTATTGCGATGGGATACCGGCATGTAGATCTACTACTCTAGTGGTGGGGCTTGGAATTTGATGGGTAGGTTCGCTGCATACTACTACGTGTAAAAGGCAGTCTGTGAGTATACCGTCTCCTGGGATAGTCTGGTTGTATGCTCGCTTTTTTACTGCATATGCTTGGTTTGATGGCCTGGATTTATGGAGAAGTGGAAAGATAATATCTTTTACGCTTGTAATGCTAGTTGTAAGGATAATATCGTATCACATCTCTAACACCTCCTCACCAGCACATCTCACGCCGACTAAGATTATATGGATACCCAACTCCCTTTCTCCGCTCTTCTAATCCGCCTTTATGCTTGTTCAAGTCTCTCTTCCGTTCATATCTAGACCTTAGAGATAAAACCGTAGACGAAATTCTCGGTACACATGTTCTTACTAGGAAGGCGGGTTTGAAAAATACACAGCTGACTGATCGTTACCAAGTCCTTCCATCAATATCACAGATTTTCATAGTGTGGATGGTGCTAGCTGTTCGGACGCTTGTTCAGTGTTTCTGGCTGGCTGATCTGTGCATGTGTTGGTGGTGCGATATGGAACGAATTGACAACGCTGGTTGATGATTAGAATGCGTGACCTTCATAAACGCTTCCCCAGCTAGCACAGACTCCCTAACCCAAAACCGCAGGACTTCATCTTAAACAACACTTGCTAGGTTACTTTCTCAATCACGAACCCGAAAAGGATAAAAACCCGTGCCAATGTATGCACCAACCAGTGCGAGGTTGAACTCATAGCTGGCCTGCTACAAGAGCGTGACACATGGACACCGCACCATCTCGCGTGAAACGAAGCAAAGGAAAGGAAAAGAAGCAAGGGAGGGCGGTTTAGCCCGCGAATGATCTCATCTCGCGCAGCACCAGCAGATGCTGTGAGGGAACGTAACCTGCTTGAGTTGCGTTAGTACGATGGATGTGTTCAGGGTAGGGTGCTTTTTTTGTCTTACTGGATGGATGACAGGTGACAGCTGAGGAGTTTGTGGAGTAAGTGCAGCGAGAGTCGTACAAGCGATTCAGCTTAGTCGCGAGGGTGCGAGGGTGTGTGTGAGAAATCTGATTACAAATGAGCAGGAGATCATAAGAACTTAGGTTTCGAGACTATTTGTTTTTATGCATGTATTTCTATCTCAGTGTGGGTATCATGTGTCGTGCAAGCCAACGTCCAGCTATGTCTGACTAGGTATCTTCTTGCTGCACTCCTCAAATCTTAATCGTCCTTGACGTGCATCGTTCTTCCTAGCTCACAGCGGCGGACTCTCGGGCCGGTCAATGGCCAGGCCAAAGTAATAGTCCGTAAGTGCGTTCATCTCATCTCCGAATGTCGTGTCCGCATCCTCCATTCTTTCTGTGTACGACGCTTCCCCCAAAGTCCTGATGGATGGTACATTGAGAGGCGTGCCCTTGAATTCAGGCTCTTGGTCGCATTCGTAGCCCAGAGCACCAATGCTCCATTCTCCCGCACAGTCGTAGCACTTGAGCGTTGTGGCAATTCCAGCAACGTTGGTCGAGCCGCCACAGCGAAAGCAGCCGAAGGAACATCGCTCGCAGAACGTTCTGCTATCTGCGTCGAGTGAGGGTAGCGCTGGTCGGCTGCAAGCTGCACATAGCGATTTGCCTGCGATGGTTCGTACACTCTCGTCGAGCCACTGTCGTCGTAGTTCATCGGGTATACGCTCGGCGCTGCGGCCCGAGTCTCCAACTTCCTCGTAGGTGGTGATGTTAGTACTTTCAAGGCAAGCGTGCAGCTTGCATTGCGTTCCGGTTTCTGGGGCCAATTCTCTCTGAAACAAGGAAGCTTGTGCTCGTAACGATATCGTGTATAAGTCATCGCCTCGGTCGAAAGGTCCGTCGTAGTTGGGTCCTTGGACGACTTGCTGCTTGGGCATGCCACCCATAGGTGCTAATCGCATCCGCCCGGCTTTAAGCCATTCACGTGCTTCTGCGGCTGCTGTGTCGGTATCCAGCTCCATGCTGAGGGCTGCCTCATCACTTGAGTAGGCATGGTATTGAAGCTTGTCTGCGTCCCTTAGAGCAAAGTCATCTCTGCCTACCTCCAGGACGTGGGCAGAACCGTTGACTTCGCCCAGTACAAGTTGGCTATAGTCAGCACTAAAAGCGCCTGACATTATACCGGAGGTGGTAGTAGTCAGATCTTTGACAAAAGTGTCTTCTCGAGACCGGGTCACATCCCAAACCTTGACAACACCATCCGATGAGCCTGAGTAGAGTCTTGTGGCATTCTGTCCCCATGAAAGGAAGCGAACTCCGGTGTCTGTCTGCTCATGGAGCACGTCATCTTGTAAAGGCATTAGAGAGGTCCCGTGGCTCAGGGTGTATAGTACTTTGTCTGGCATACGTAGATCCCAGACATAGGACCGTCCATCGGTGCACCCAGCTGCGAACAAGTTCTCGTCGTGCGGACTGTACTATGTTAGCTTACATGCACAGTAGTCTCAATCCCTGACTTACCACCAGACAATGTCGTTCATGTCGTACGCTTTGCACTCAAGCTCGACCGGACATGTGTACTTTCTACCGCGGTCGTGCCGCGCTTCCTTTGTCGTGTAAAAGCGTACAACTGAGCGAGTACCTCTGTTGACATTGCCGCTGGCTACACAGCCTACAGCGAAGAGGGAATGCGTTCTTGGGTTCGGATTGAAGGCCACGTCGAAGACATTTCGACTAGAGCCATGGATGTTCAAGTTGGTGCCATACTCCACGTCCCACAGACAAATATCACCTATGGTGTCCATGCCGCTGTCTTTGCAAAGGTTTGCGCCAAAGCCCGCCAGCAACACACTGCCATCAACCGGATCAAATTGAAGGGCATTAGCGGTCATTTTCAGATCTGGGCGGTTCATGGCTTTCGCAGATGCGAAATTACGGATTGTAGGTTTCCAATTTGCGTCGTTGATGATGTCCTGGTCAAGGCGGACAAGCTTGATAGAATTTTCCGTTTGTTTCGATGCTGTCGCAATTACGTCTTCGTACCGCTGGTTGACAGCTAAAATATCTACCTCCGCATTGTGCCTCAAGTCCGCAACCAATTTTGACGATGATGTGTCCCAAACGCAAACACTCTTGTCGTAACCAGCCGAGTAAAGCCAGTTCCCCGAAGGAGAGAACGCAACCGAACTGATTGTAGTGTACAACTCGGGATCTTGGGAAACGTACATAGCATGGGTTGAGTTTGCACCGTGGTCTGTCTTTGGTCGATCGATCTTGTGTTCGCCCAGTTCACGAATGGTACCGTCATGAGTATTTCCAAACAACAGGTTGTTGGGCCGGTTGTACTGCATAGAGTCCCCGTCAGTGACCGCCACAGCCCCTGCCGCAAAATGATGGCCTTTGGGGGACCAAGCGACGGTGTGAACATCGCTTGAAGCGCCTGTCCATGTATACCTGGGCCCGATCGTGTCACACATCTTGTTCTTCGTTCGGTATGACAACGGACGAGATGCTGTCCTCCAACCCCTCCTCGATTGGAGACCGAGCTCGCGTTGACGGACCACAACCAGAATAGAGGATTTCTGAAGACTGCTCAACTTTGTGTTGGGACTGACTGCTGCGAATCGTTGTATCTTCGGCGCTTCTGGTAAGTCACCGGTAGCAGCATCTTGAAGGAAGGACGTGATACTCTGCATGGTACGAGAACGGAGATGTCGGGCGATTTCATAGGCCAGCTGCTGTAGTCGCGGTTCAGCGACTTTTCTAAGAATTGCGCGCAAATGTCTTCGAGAAGTGCTATGACGCGTCTGCCGGGCCGATTTGACGATTTCCTGGACAACCTTCTCAACTACCTGCAACTCTGCCGGACTGAAGTCCACATGCAGAACAGCACCTTGCCAGTCTGGACCAGTCTGGTTCCAAGTCCACTCTTCAGATCCTTCACGCAAGGCACAGCGTTGCGACGAGGACAAATATGGCATCCGCTCTTGTTGAACACTGCGCAAATTCCTACCTGCAGTCAGGCCCAGTAAGGAGTCCATTTCGTGAAAGTTTATCTCCAGAAGCTTGGTCCGAGTTGCGGCTCGAGAATCAGAGACCACAAGAGTTCGGTCAGCTGGTGACTCAGAACGCATGGGCGCGTTCACATGGAATTTGAGGCTGGGTTGGGAAATCTTGTCATTGACATACTCTTCCGATTCGTCTCCAGCGAGCCTGGTCCCCAGCTTTGCCCACGTGTAGTCGACTGGAGCGGCTCGTCGTGACCTCTGCCTCTGCGGCCCAAAGTCTGTTCCAGAAGACTCGTCGTCATCCCGAACCTGCTGAATTGCGCGTGGCCTGCCAGTCTGGTACTTGTTCTGCCATGGGACCCCGTTGAGGCTCAAACCAGGAGCCTCGGACCGGGACCTCGGTCCAGGAGCGTCCGCATGTACTGTCTGCCAGTCAATTCTAGCTTCTGCTGCAAACTTTGGGGGAAGAGTTAGAGTTGGTGGGTCTTGTGTGCGGTCTCTTTTGTTCAAAGTCTGTGAATACCGTGATTGTAGCTGGATGTAAGTGCGCCCAGGGATGTTACTGTTGAACTCTGCAGTGATCTCTGTCCATTTGAGTTTCTTGACCTCTTTCAAGAATATCAGAAGGTGGTCTGCTTCCTTGCCAATCGGATTTGGTTTCGTCACGAGTGAGGGTTTGGCAGTCACTGGAGGCGTAGGCAGCACTGTAGGAAGCACCTGAGGTATTTCTGAAATTTGCTGCATCTCTCGAGGTGTCTGTTGTCTAACAGCCAGCCCGGATGGCGCTGTGTCTCTGTCGTGGCGAGGGATTGGTGCTGGGGAGAAGGATCGCCGCACAGATTGTGTTCGGACTGAAGCCATGAGCATATCGTCACTAGGAGGAGCTGCATAGCCTTGGAAACTGTCATCGGTCGCCTCGTTGACAACGCCAGGTCCTGTCGCTCTGTCGGCGTCAGGAAGAAAGGGTCGAACAAGTTCTGGGTTGTCGTCCGAGTCGATCACCACCACCTCGCTCTCTGAGGTCGTCGTTAGACCAGGACTAGGAAGACCTGTCATGGTGGTGTCTTCAGACAGACGACTAATTGGCAAGGGTCGATGTGATTGTGAAAGCACGTCGCCCAAGACCGGTACAGGTAAGCCTGTGGGCTTCAGTGCTGAGTTCATGAAATGAACTGAAGGCGCTCCATTCATGTTGTTGAGCTTTGCACCCAAATTGGTACTCCGGCTGGGACCCAGGACATTATGTGTCAGTGTAGCGGCCGCATCGCCATGTGTGCTGGACTGCTGTCTGTTCTGCTTGACTTCCGGCCTGCCGGTTGTTGTAAGCTTCCTCCTCTTCGCGTTGTTTTCTACGCCTTTGTCTATTCTCGCAGCACCAGCTGCAGTGAATGGTGTTGAGGCAGCTTCTTGCGAGGTTGTAGCATTGCGCTCTGCGTTTGCAGGACCGGCCATGGTCGACGATCTGATAGAGCTCGGACGTGTGGCTTTGCCGGTCGGTGTGCAGCTTTTTGTAGATTGTGTGCCTACGAGTCGGTATGAATGGGCGTTGGGGGCGCTGCCTGGTGGAGGCACTGAAGTTGTCGACGGACGTGTTGCAGGTGTGGAGGTGTAGGATGGACGTCGCGCTGGGGTGAGAGACACGTATGGTGCTCTCGAGCTCGCCGTTTCAGAGACAAATATGTCATCTTCACTGTCAAAGTCGGAGTCAAGGGTAAGGTCCACCACTTCTGGTACCCTTTCTGGGTTGCTGCATTCGTCAGTAGTTATTGCTTAAAAGTGCAATGAACAATAGAAGAAGGATTTCACCGGGCTTTCTGGATACGAGAGAGGCGCAGGAGTTGTGTGACTTACCTCACGGCCATGAGTGGCAGTCGAACGCAACGACGCGTCCATGCGGGTGACGGTGATGGATATGGTGTTTGTCGCGTAGAGTGGTTGGAGCGCGGCCCGCGCCACTTACTTGGATGTGGGGCGGCTTAGCGCGTCAAGCTGCAGCCTGGGGAGCCCTCGCTCACCTCGCCAAACAATCTCACTGCATAAATCCTATAGCAGTAGGTGCTGCCGAACGAATATTCTACACTGGTCTCGTTGATCTGTTCTTCAATCTTTTTGTGATGTCAAGTTAGCAGATCGCTCTGAGCCTGCAAAATACATGCCCTGCAAGTTTCTTTGATAACGCATAAATTTAACTATGGCCGCAACAAATAGAGCTTACATCTTGTCGCCCTTGGCCTCCATGTCGCCATTTCTTTCATACTGACTGTCCGTCACCGCCAATCCAGCAACCGCTACCTCTTCACCAGGTGCAACATCCTGAGGCACCGGAGGGCCAGTGAAGTTCTTCCTACCACTAATCAGATACCAGAGAAGACTGATCGACGCAAAACCAGCAAATACCACACTCGCGTAGTTCATCGTGGCCGGCTCCACGGGCAAGCTGACAGGCATGCAGAACAGCACCACCGCCAGGCAGATCCAAACGATCATGGCGACGTTGATCGCATATCCAAAGCGGCCGAGCGAGTACGACGAGTTCTTGACTGCGTGACGACCGCGGATGACCGAAATTAGGATAGGCATGCCGTAGCTAGCCGAGAGACAGATTGTGGCGACTCCGGTGAAGGAGTTGAACGCAGCCGAGGATCCAAAGTAGATTAACCCTAGCAGGCAATCGACGGCCGTCGAAAGAACGAGCGCCATCAGCGGGACGTCGTGCTTCTTCGACACCTTTTTCCAGAGTTTAGACCCGGGGATCGCATCATCACGGGCAAAAGCGTAGGTGCATCGTGACGCCGCGGTCAGCGCGCCGATTCCAGCAAAGAACAGGATGCCTAGGATCAGGAAGAGTAGTCCAAACCCTCCCGCAGCGGAGCCAGTCACTGTCTTGAAGAGGAGACCAATGGGCTGCCCGTTCGCCACTTCGAGCAGAAGCTTCACGTCAGGCAGCACGAAGAGGATCGGGATCAGGTAGACGACACCCGTCACACCAGCGGCGGCGACCGAGAGAACAATGGCCTTGGGGACCTCGCGTTCGGGAAACTGCACTTCCTCGCACATGGCTGCTACCATGCCGTATCCTGTCAGCACATACGCGCCTTGGAGCAATCCGACGAAGAACGCCCATCCACTCGGCCTAGAACTGGTCAGCTCATATTTTTCGAAGTTCACCAGATGCACTCACCATCCACTCGCGCTTGCGTCGTAATGCGTAAAAACGAAATCGGCATCCCTCTTAACGTCCGCCATAGTCAAAAGCGTGATCATAATAATGATGACACTGCTCGCAGTCCAGTAAATGCAGACCTTGTTGATCAAATCAAGGTATCTCGCCCCAAAGATATTCACAAGCATGCAAATAAGCATAACCGCCCAGAACGTGAGCACCGTCTGCCACTGATTAGGCACAAAGTCCTCATTCCAGAGCGTAATCGCACTCAGGATAAGTTGGCCACCCGAGAAGTTGATAGAAAGCGTGACAGTCCAATTGCCAACGAGCGTCAGCCAGCCAGTCACCCACGACGTAATGGGCGCCCATTCGCGCGTCGACAGCATCGCGGACCAGTAGTACACGCCGCCGGCCGTGGGGTACACGGCGCAGATCTCAGCGAGCGAGGCGGCAATGCACAGCGAAATAAGTGAGACGAGCACCCAGCCCCAAAGGACCGTTACGGATTGCCCGTCCGTGAGGGTGATGTACATGGTGGTGGACAGACCGAACGGTACGGCCATAATAGCGAAGGAGCTGTGTAGCGTTAGTAGCCGACTTATCCAACCGCAACCAGATCGCAGAAGCCACTGCATCATCGTGGATAGTGTACTTACAGTCCCAAAACACTCAACATACTCAGATTCCTGGGCAGCTCGCTCGCATACCCCATCTTCGCAAGCGCCGCATCGGCGCTGGGGTCCTTGCTCGCACTCGCGACTGACGCGTTCCTGCCCGCTCCCGTGTGCGAGATGCTCATGCTTCTCTTATTCGAATCCATGGTTCCGAACTATCGCGCCGGCTGTCCTCTCTTTATGTCTTTCTTTCTGTCTTGCAATGCGCGTCCCAACTCTCGAACCTCTCTTTCCTCAATATCGCAGTGCGATGAAGATCGATGGAGTCGCAGCGAAACCGACCAAATCGAAAATAGGACTATCGACAGATTAATGTCGCACGCGGGCCCTCGCCTATCTATACGTTGTAGCGTCAAAAGCAGGTTAAGGACGAAGAACAGGGCGTCTGTGCAGAAAAGAAGCCACCACGCCGAAACCACCCCAAGTGTCCGAAACTAGGTGCCGTAGGTGCTAAGTAATCCAGCTCCGGAGCATGCGACTCAGCTGCGGGGAAGCCAATAACTGCAAGCCCACACGAGGCCAAGGCTAGGGAAAAGGGTCGGGCTGGGCTTCCTGACCTGCGCGTTGCGTTGCTGCTAACGCTGCCGATGCTGCGTCTGGTGCGGCTCTAGGTTCATCGTGCAGTCGCAGCACGCGACAAAGGCGTGTATCCAACATGCACCCACAGCACTGCATCATCATCACCGGTATCGCGCAGCTACCTAATCGTAATCATAATCAACACCCTGATACCAGATAAGACGACACAAGACCACACGACTGATAGCGGCTCGTGCTCGTGGGCTACGATACGGAGGCGCCCGTCGAATTAGACGAGGCACCGAACTGCGGCCGCGAGCCTCGTGCGTCATCTGGGGCCGCTGCGTTGGGGCGCCCGAAGTGTGGATGATCGGCAGATACGATATGGGGCGGACTGCGTACCTACATAAGGTATGTGGGTATCTTGGCTAGCTAGGTATCGGTGTGGAAGAGACGGAAGGATAGGTAGATAGCAATTGGGACTTTTGAGAGTTGAGAAATCATGTGTAAGGTCTTTTGTGACGCTTTAGGCGCTGAATGGTAAAATGTGGGTATCTAAGTTCTGTACTCCCTTGCGCCGTGCAGAAAGCTTGTTCGTCTCTAATATGCAGTGTGTTCGACAGCGTCAATCTCCATGGGCGCATACCCCATATTTTTTTCTTTCTCCTCCACCTTCGGTCCCATATACCAGTCCAAAAAGTCAAACAGACTCTCCCTGCCATCCTTGCCAAGCTCCTCGACGCACTTCTCTGGTGTAATGACTTCTGCGATAGTCTGCACGCGCTTCCTCCACTGCTGCGCACACGGCGCTTCAGGTTCTGTATGCACAACGTAGAACCGACGGTAGTCGCGTCGCATGAGGACTTGCATTGTTGCATAGTATGTAATCATTCGAAGATTGGCGTCATCCTGGCTGTTTGAAAGGCAGTTGAAGTAATCGAGCGGTTGTTGATCAGCGATACTGCGTCGTTCGGATAGTATGGGGTACTTGTCCTGAACCGAATTAGGGTCCTCAGGGGATTGATCTTGCTCAATATAGTTCTTCAGCATGAGGAGATGGTAGAGTTCGAGGCGGCTACAGTATCCTGGTCAGTTGATAGAGACGTGAGTCCCTCACTCAGGACTTACCTCTGATGGTCAGGATCTCCAGCTGCGAGCTCTGCCGCGTTGTCTGTGCACTTTTGGAACAGATGTTCCATGAATTCAGGGCGGACGCAAAGCCGCCAGAGCAAGCACGCGTCGTGCACTTCGTACCACGGCGATCCGGGTCCATCCAGGCTACGCAGCTGCTCGATCTTGGCAAAGAAGAGCTTCACGATGCTAAGAACCAGTTGAGGCTTCTGCTCCAAGACGTCGTCGGTGATGTAGATGAAGCCGCCATGGGGAAAAACATTGATGCAATCGTGTCGCAATACCGGTGGGGTTGGCGAGGCTCTGGGCTCGAAGCAAGGGGACGGCTGCAGCCCTACAGACCACACGCGTATCTGGCTCTTGAGCACTTCGCCGAAGCCTGGCAGGTCGGTGTACAGTTCAAACTCCGGATGCACCTTATAGGGTTAGTATGAGTAGCATGAGTGGACTCTCGAACGTACGATGATGATGCCCGACCATCCCCCCTCCCCTACTTCTTGCTGGAAGTGGCTCCAAGCACCATCGTACCAAAGATTCCCGACTTCAACCTCGTGCATCAGCAGCCAACGTGTGATCAGTTCTAAGGTCTCCGCGTGTTCTTCAGGGTGGTACAGCAGCATTGCTTTTCGGTCAAGTATGTAGTCGCCTGTCACGCCAGAGCCGAACATCTTGGCCATGCTCAGATTATAATGCTGTTCAATTTGTCGACTCAGCTGCGAGGATACTGTTACGGTCGAGAGCTGCATTGGCGGGACTGCTTGTGGCGGGAGCAAGGCAGAAGCTTGAGCCACATTGCTCTCCACGGCTTCAGGAGTAAGATCCGGCGTGTCAACATCAGGCTCAACCGGGGTGCGCGACAACGTTGTCGGTGCCGGCAGCTCACTACGAGCGTTGAATACCTCTGCTTGGTCTGTAATTTGTTAGTGGATTGCGATACCTTCCGATGGAGCTGAGACAGTATCGGTGCAACAAATGCAACGTAGGATTTTTTTTCACTGCAACTGCTTTGTTGGTTGTGGAAGTACCTACCGAGTATTCGAGATTGGGGGAGCTCTAAAGGGTCGATCTTTTCAGGGCGTTGATTTTTCCCAGGCTTCGAAAGCCATCCAGTGTTCACATGGGCAAATTTGCAGACTCTAGCGGACTTCACGCAGCCTTCTGGACGTCTCAACCAGAAATAACAGGTGATTGGTGGGTTACTGTTCTTTGGTTCGGCGTATGGAAATACAGAGTTTGGCTCTGACCTGGCTCTCTTCGCATCGAGAACGCTGCGAGGTACTTGATTGGGATCCAGAGGTACAGGCGGATCGGTGGGTCTGTTCTTGGGGGTGCACCAGCCAGTGTTCCAATGCTTGAACTCACAGTCGTTTTCAGACTTAGGGCAGCCATCAGTATCTCTCAACCAAGAAGGACAAGTGACGGCCATTTTCAATCCGGGCGATAAATCCTGAGGCGACTTCTGAGCTGTAGACGCCCCCTTTGGTCCATCACTATTGGTATGAGGCAGTTTGGGACCGGTTGGGATTTGTCCGGATTTAGACTTCTGACTGCGAGGCAGCGCGTTTCGATCAATTTCCTCGGGCTGAAGGGCAGATAGTCCCGGTGGAGCCCAGCCGGTATTTCGATGAGCGTATTTGCATTCCTCGTCTGTCCTGGTGCAACCTGTCTCGTGCCTCAACCAGAACGGGCAGGTCACGGGTGGATCAGCGTACTTGGGCGGCCCTCCGCGAGGCCTCATGCTTGGGTCTATCTGTACAGGCTGACCCCGGTTGTCAGTCTCTGGCGGCGCCCAACCCGTGTTCCAGTGAGCATATTTGCAATCCTCTTGTGATTTGATGCACCCATAAGGATCTCTCAACCAGTACGTACAGGTGATCGGTGGGTCTTGATGCTTGAATGGAACCAAGTGTGGTGGCACATCGCGAAGAGGATTAGCAGTAGAAGACTTAGGGAGAAGATCGATGCGAATCGGCGTTCCCTTAAGTTCAGCCCAGCCTGTGTTCTCATGTGCGTATATACACAGCTCAGGTGGCTTCTTACAGCGGTCTTCGTACCAGAACGGACACGTGATAGGCGGATTGCGATACTTGAACGGCACCCAACCGTCTAGATCACCCATGGGATACGGCCGTCCCATGGGGTCAATATCACGGTGCATGAAACGGCACTTCTGCGGGCCGTAAGGGCAGTTACTACTGAGTCGCCATGCGGCGCACATTTGAGGGACCTTACCAGCCTCCCAGTCTGCTAGAGGTACAGGGTCATGCGCGGTGCCGCGTGGTGGACGATCCTCGGGATCTTCTTCTAGAACACGACGATTGGTTATATCGCGACGTCCATAAGGATCGTCAGTTGAAGCAGACGCAGACGGCTTTGGGAGGGTAGGTGGAGGGCCGTGTACAAAATCAAGCTCATTGAAGTCGGGCACCCCCTCAGTGCGAGACCGCTTCTCGGCAATACCTCGAAACTTGAGTGTGTTATAGTGATGATCAGTCGACCATGCTTTTCTTTGCTGCTCTCTGGGTTGGTCTATGATTTTTATCGCACGGGACGTCTGCTTCTGTGGAGCAGTCCTGATAGCCCGCATTGCGTTTGGTCTTGAAGTACGAATGTCCGCAGTTTTTGAACCTATCGTGGACACCAATGTGCTATCATCTCTAGCACAAGAAGGATCAACCGCTACTTTTCGCTGTGTCGTTGGCTTGTCAGAAACACTAGCATCTGTCAGTCGTTGTGTCGCTGGCCCAGAAGCAGAGCTTTTGGCGCTCTCGGCTTCCTCCACAATGGCCTTGCCTTCACGATCGCGTGAAGTAGAACTCGTGTCCGCATTTGAGGCCTTGGAAAGTAACTCAGTCTGCTTCGGATGTTCTGGCTCGAGAGCGGAACTAGTCGTTGATGGTCTTGGCGCACTTCGGCCCAGTTCCCGTCGAGCGTTTGTCTTCTTCTGCAGCTCACCTAGCAGTGAGTCGTCAGAAGACCGTACATCAGAATCGGACTGCTCGTCAGAAGATTGTTGTAAGGGTGCCGTGCGAGGCACATGAGGCTGTCTCGCGCGCGGGCTATGAACAAGCAATGAAGCGGGAACGGACGGCTCCTGAGCATCCACAAACAGACTCTCGTCTCCAGCAGCTCTCGCCCGTGCCAAACGCATGGGTTCTTCATCGCTGCTGTCGTCATCAGGTACAACCGTTGAACGGCTCTGCCTTCTCAGTCTTCGGCGTAACTTTTCACGCTTCTCTTGCCTGCGTCGTCTGACAGTTTCGGCCCTTTCTACTGCTTTTTCAAAAGCCGCTATGTTCTCCGCATTCTCACGTCGAAAGGCAACTTTACCCAGCGCTTGCTTCACTTGCTCCCAATTCGAAATGAGGTCCGAACCTTCCAGATTTGCGGGTGGCTCCCAGGTACCTTAGGCTGGTTAGTATCTTGCAACTAACATCAGCAGGATGATGGCGAATGCTTAAGGGGCACAGCGTTGAGATGAGGCTTCCGGCAAGCCCCTACTTACAACTGGGCGGCGCGTCAGTGAGAAGAAAAATAGATGGTCCGAGACAAACTTACTCGTGGAGCTGCCAGTCTTCCCACTTGACGAGGTAGCAGCTCTCCTCTTCTGGATTCTCGGCTATGATGCAGTCTGCAGTGTAGAATGGCTCTGCTGAGCCGACATCAGTAGAAGTGACGGAGACGGCATCCGTGTCGCAGTCTTCCACGAGATGATGCTGTGCGGACATCACCTCGCGCACGATCTCTAGAGCTGACATAATTGGCTCGAAAGGGAAGGCACGGTGTTGGACAGAGCAAGCCAACCAACACGGCACCGGCGCTCGCCAGAAGGAGCCAAATGCGACTGCGACCCTTTTTCTTATTACCGTTTGGTCGACGTGAAACAGTCGAGTCGAGAAGGGCGATGACCACGATGCCGCTCTTAGATAGCTCCAGCTGCTCTGGAGTACCGTAGCCTGGCGCTAGTCTGCTAGCGCGCTTGGCGACACCTGCCGCCGCAACTGCTCCACGCATTGCCTGTCGAGGAGGCAGCCAAAGCAATACCACCGCTCACAGACACACCGACACACCGACGCCCGACTTTGCCCACTTCCGACCCACGACTACACTGCTTCCACGGTTCACGGCCCTTTCCAGCCCCTCGTCCCGCGCCAGCACACCGGCGTCCTCCCCCTCGGCGCACACTCTCCCCCGCTCACCACAGCCATGGCCAACGACGAATATGACGTGAGTCCCCTGTGCGACATGTCCTCCGCTGCGAGCCTCTACTGACACGCCATGCGCAGTTCCTCTTCAAAGGCACCTCTCCCTCCCCTCGGCGTCTCCGCCTGCACGCACACCCCCGCTAATGCCACGCAGTCGTCCTCATCGGAGACTCAGGTGTCGGTAAATCCAACCTGTTGAGCAGGTTCACCCGCAACGAGTTCAACCTCGACTCCAAGTCGACCATCGGCGTCGAGTTCGCTACTCGCTCCATCCAGGTCGACGCCAAGACCATCAAGGCACAGATCTGGGACACGGCCGGCCAGGAACGATACCGCGCCATCACATCTGCCTACTACCGCGGCGCCGTGGGCGCGCTGCTCGTCTACGACATCAGCAAGCACCAGACCTACGAGAACGTCACAAGGTGGCTCAAGGAGCTGCGCGACCACGCCGACTCCAACATTGTCATCATGCTGGTTGGAAACAAGAGCGATTTGAGGCATCTGCGGGCAGTGCCCACCGAGGAGGCCAAGCAGTTTGCGAGTGCGTATTCCTGATTCGTGACATGTCTTTCACATGCCTCTTTACATCCACGGCCGCTGACAACGTCCTCTACAGGCGAGAACAACCTTTCTTTCATCGAGACGTCTGCCTTGGACGCCAGCAACGTCGAGCTTGCTTTCCAGAACATCCTCACAGGTACGCTCTTCCACTCCTAGCGAGATTTCCCACACAACGCATACGGCCTGCATGATAGCCAGGGATGGCAGTGACAATGCGAGCATACCGCCACTTGCCCGCTACCCCTCCTGCTGCGCCGATACTGCTGAGCTAGAGAAAGGCAGTGCTAACCAAATCCACCAGAAATCTACCGCATCGTCTCCAGCAAGGCCCTCGATCAGGGAGAAGGCAGCCAAAACGTGCTCGGCGGTGAGCGCAAGGTGCTCGAGATCAGCAAGTCGCCCGACGCAGACGCGAAGAAGGGATGCTGCTAGACGGACACTACCCGCGTCCTCTCTACAACGTACTTCGCCTGCGTCTTACGCACATCTGATGGAGGCACTCGTCTAGGCGGACGACGGCATATGCGCTGCGCTGAACGACCAGATACGCCTGTCATGTGCAAATGTCTACGAGTCATGTCAAGTTTCACGGCGTCCAGGATGTCTCTTTTGGTCGATAACCCTCTTTCCAACCTCTGCTTCCTGTTTCTGCTCCCATTGCAGGCGCTTGGCTGTGCTGGGACGAGCTGGCTTAGAGGTCTGTGTCTTGGTTTCCTGCATGCTGATGGTCTTTTTCTTTCTGTAGTTGAAGGCGGTAATATAAATCTGCAACTGTATGACAATGCAACGCAGCGTATACCCACTTTTACATTTGCAGAACTATGCGCCTCACTTCGTTCCTCCTCACATCAACTCAGTTCCATACAGTTCATATACCTCAAGACCCAGCGTCCGCCTTGACCCTCTCTCTTGCTCAGAACTTCCGATATCCCTTATCTCCATTGACCATATCATTACTGATCTTCTGTACCTCCTCGCTATTCTTCACCCACGCACTGCTTGCATCCACCCACTCCCCGTCCCCAAACTTATCTACACACCACTCCAGCACCCTCCGCAACTCCTCCCTGATCCTCTCTTCCAACTCTTCACCCTCTACACTACCACCTTTCTTCTTCCTAAACCCCTCTACGTCATCCACAAGCCTCAAACCCCCCTCCACCCCTGCATCCCCATACACGTACCCCAACAGCTCCACCCCCTTCCCCCTCCCCTTCCCTTGACACCCCTCCAGCACCCCATCATCCAACCTCTCCCCCTTGTCTCGTCTCTTCGGCACATACCCCTTACAAGCATCCCCCACATCTCCCAACCACAGACGCGCATTCTGCATATCCCCCTCGGCACGATGCAGGATCGAATGCAGGAGCATTCCCTCCAGCGCAGGTGGGGCCTGCATGTGGCGGACTAGAAAGTGCGCGCTGGGCAGGTCGTGGTTTAGGATGTGCAGGGTTGCTTCGAGGGTTGGGTGGAGGGTTAGGGCGGCGATTTGGGGGGTGAGACTGGGGTGGAGGGGTCGCGCTGGGGGGTAGATCAAGGAGGCTGTGGTGGGGAGGTCGGTGGATAGGCGGTGGAAGGTTGGTGGTGGTGGTGCGGGCATGGTTGAAGGTATGTATGGATGAAGTATGTGGCTGTATGGTGTGTGTATCCTCAGTCCAAGTCTTGCAAAGAGTTACAAATGTCTGACTCGCAGTGTCGATCGTTGTTGCTGGTCCAAAATACTACACAGTGCTTACAACTATGTACAAGTACCCAGCTCGCGTAAACATGTGACGTTCACGACTCCAGCGCGCTGCAATACCGACGTCATGATAGACCCTGGTCTACCGGCGCACTGCACGACCCGCTATCTGGGGTAGGCTAAGAGTAGCAGCATTACCTTCTACCAGCGCTGTCTTGCGGTGCTCTAGACGCAGAAAACGGTGACAGCTGATGTGCAGTGCAATGGCAAGGATATATGCGTGTAGAAAGGTCATAACTGTTTGTGATTTGTACAGAGATGTGTTACAGGTTGTAAAACATTTAAATTGAATTGGATTGAATACGCAATCGTAGCACCCTTTGTAGGTGTCAATGATTACAATCAAAGCCGCATTTTATCCAATCGGCAA
Source organism: Phoma sp. RAV-16-625 (assembly GCA_004335185.1). NCBI lineage: Eukaryota > Fungi > Ascomycota > Dothideomycetes > Pleosporales > Didymellaceae > Phoma > Phoma sp. RAV-16-625. The sequence continues at coordinate 92,445 of SAUA01000091.1, forward strand.
AGAACACTACAAGTACATAGGTCGTAGGTGCGTAAAAGGTCGCAGCCGCCAAACGCCGGGAATGTTGCTATTTTGATCAGGAGTTGCAGGGTCGCGAAGATTGAAACGTGTGCATCGCGAGGTCGAGGTATGTTGAGGTGGTTGGAGGCCGTGAGATTGCGTCAAGGTCGAATTAAGACTTGGCACCAGACTTGTCTTTCTCCTCCTTCTTCTCCTTCTGTGCCGCGTCTTGCTTCTTCTTGTTCTCTGGGTGCTCGCGCTTGGCCTCGATGTGAGCATTACGCTCCTTCATGCGCTCCTCTTCAGCCTCAACCATTTCTGTTGTTACAAGTCAGTACATCGTTGTAAGCGGACTGCGGTCAGATGCCATAGCGAATGCAGCTCGTCCGTTCACAGCATCGAGTTAAACGTACCTCTCCACTGGTCCTCACCAGCATACCTCTCGTGGTGAATCTTCTTCTCGATAATGTGCTGGTGTGTAGGGTCGTTGGGATCCAGAACCTTGATTGTCTCCCATCTTCCCTTGCCCTTCGCAACATCGTTACCCTCGATAGCAAACGATGTGAGAAGGGCTGCGAGTGTGCCACCCTGTGCGTACATACGCGCCTGCACCAACTTCTGGGATCCACTCAGGTAGGGGTTGCGGTTGACCAAGGTCCACGAACCGGCCATGGAGGCAACCCAAAAGCCGAAGAGCAGAGGGTAGCGGTTCTCGTTGGCCCACTCCTTGGCCCTTTCAAACGCGGTCTTGTTGGATTCAAGGAGCGCCTCTCGCTCCCTGTCGCGCTGGATCTGCGCCTTCTTCTCAGGTGTGTTCTCGATGTCGTATGCGGCGGAGGCGCGGTCGGCAGCAATGACAGCTGTAAAGTGGTTAGCATTGCACACGGCTCGACATCTTACGCAATTCAAGACATACCAACAAACGTTCCTGCGGATGTAACAAGGAAAGCACGGAAAGGCAACGTGAGCGCCCGGAAGGATGGGTATCTTCTGCTCGCGCCGATCACAGCGGCGGCACCGACTGCTGTACCGATGAGACCACCAATTGTTCCACCCTTGACCGAGGCACTGGCACCATGTCAGCAGTTTCTCGTCTCTTGCCGCGCGAAAAACTCACTTGTAATGCGCCTCTTCCTGCTCTGGCGTGAGAACCTTCATCTTGTCTGGTCGAGCTTCTTCTGTGTTGCGTGGTTAATCGGACTGGAGTTGCCGGGTCGTCTACCTGTTCGTAGGGTGACAACAGGCGAGAAGGTGAGTGATGTATGATCGAAGGCAGCAGTGGAGACGGGCGCACGCAATGCTTATAAAAAGATAACGCAGCGCTCAAAACGACACCATGGTGACGTCGCCGACAATCCGGCAGCTTAGCGCGCGGAGGCAACGCCTTTCGGCAGGCCCTGCCACTGCGGCCTCGCTCCCGACCATCTGTCAGACTGAACATCGAACCACCGCGCTCTGATCTCGTGCACACCAGACCCTTGCTCTGCTTCGTGCATCCCAGCGAACGTCTGTGATAATCGCCCCTCCGTGCTGGGCTTGTGTCTATGCCGCCAATCTGCTAAGCAAAGGTCCATTTATCATTGCAAATGCGTGACCTCATGATCCTGGGATTCTCACACCCTCCAAACACAGATGCGCAAGCAGCCGTGGATCAAAACCTGATCCATCAGCCCTGTGGCCGACCAGGCCGAATAGTCAGCAAGGTCCCATAGATGATCTGGCTCGGCAAGACCTTGTGCATCGCAAATTGTTCGGATCATGCGCTGAAGCCGCTGCGGCATCTCTAGCCTTGCCGCTGGCCGCTTCAGCCCAACGACTCATAATTCGGCCATGTCCGCCTCTGCAAAGCTTTTCTGAGCTCTCCAGAATGGTATGCTCTGCATTCTATACCTTGGATCTTGATCATTTCTTGCGCGAGTATCATGCTGTGTTGAATGGTCAGTCCAAACAATCCCGAGCGGGCCCGAATTGCCACCGATCTCCGAGAAATCGCTGTGAAGTCGGCCTCGACATCAACAAATAAAAGCACACTGCACGTCATGTGGGACGCGACCAAAACGTCCCTATATACGTTCAGAGAATCTGTTCTTCGGAAAGGTCAAATACACAAGAGAAGACGCACGCATGATGCACAATGGCTTATATTTTGGAGGAATGTTACAGCCATCTTCAATGCCCACCATGTAGCATGTTCTTTCTCGATCAGGTGCTTCGGTAAGAAGGATAAACATGCACAATGATCCAGTTCCAAATCTGAAGTTTCCAGTTGACACCCTGCTTCCTAGTCGACTCCTTAAGACCAACAGGAAGATGCTGAGATAAACAAAAAAAAAAGGTGGACATGTTTCGAGAAGCGAAGCTGATCCGACCAACACAAGGAAATGGTTCATTTTCGCCTTATCCCAATCGGTCCGACAATCTTCTTCGACATGAACAGTAGCTTGGGAATATCTCTTCGGTGAGATCGACAATCAAACGAGTGCTTTCGTGGTCACAATAACCAACATTGTGTGTTGGAACCAGATGTACCTGTCAGCTGTAGCGTTCAACGGAAGGTGCCAGGGAAGGCTGCGCTACAAGGAACAGGATTGTTGTAGCGAGGGACCATACCAGTGGGTGGACCGGGGCGTGTGGTAACAGCTGGGTTGCAACACAACATGGCGACACGGGAGCCGTACTTGGAGCCGCGAAGAGAGACCATATGCTTGCGAATATGACTACCGACAATCTCGCGGTGCTGCGCGCTGCAATTGGTCAAGATGTACTGGATGAGATAGTTGCCAAACTGATCACCGGCAACTGTGAGACAGTCAGCATCAGGGTAACAAATACGTCGGGGCATCACGACTTACTGTCGATCAAAGGCATGCGAGGACGGTCAGGTCGGCCTTCGCAGACGCGCTCTAGGTAACGATCCAGGAATTCGGTGTTACCAATCTTGAGACACTTCTCGATGACCTTGGAGGCATATTGATCCATGCTGTACTCGGTCGCGAACCGGAGGATATGATCAACAGCGCGGCCACGATCGGCGGCAGCACCGTGCTCACAGATGTGCTGGATGCACCAATTGCCGAACTGACCGTGAGCGATAACGTCAATGCTGGCTAGGACTTCGTTGATACATGGACGCTGTGACTAGTAAGCAGATAAAGTGAATGAGCATAGAGCATTTAGCATACCTTATCCTCCTCTAGGCAATTCTCGAATATATTCTGGACAACAAGACTACCAGTCTCACCCAGGGCAACTTCATGCCACATACCTCGGAGCGCTTCGTTGACGTATCGCATAATCTGAGGTGGGGAGTCGCTCCAGCGGAGTTCGAACAACTTCTGCCAAACGTGGCAAGCATAGCGATGAATGACAGTCTCTGGGATACGACGCAGCAGTTCGTGGACCATGGTGGCCTTGTACTCTTCAGGGACGCAATCAAAAGCCTTCTGGACGACGTGGCACCCAAAAGCGTCCATACTGAGAGCGAGTGTGTTACCACGGATCGCTTGGGCAATTGCCACGATCTGGTCAGGTGTGCCGTGCTCGAAGCAGCGCTGGACCAAGAAGTTACCGAAGCGGTTGATCATCAGGCAGTAGGCTTGAGCGATGATGGCCTCGACTATATCGTATTTCTGATCCGGCGTACCGACTTTGAGCTTCTGCTGAAGAAAAATGGAGGCTTGCTGATCGTTGTTGCAGATGATCTTGTCTACGATGTACTTCCAGTTGCAGCTCATGTTGCGATCCAGCAGTCGACGATAGTTCATTGGCTCAATGGCGGGCATGTACTGCGCAGCTCCGCTCTCGCTGGGAGCCTAATGGGTTGTTAGTACGCGTTGCAGGACCAGCAGTTATTATGTGCTCACTTGAGAGTTCCACGGAGATGGGCCCATTCCAGTAGATATGTCAAACTCGCTCGCAACAGGAGACAGTCCGCTTCCACGATTGGCTCCAATTGGGACAGGATAGTTTGCAGCTTGCATGGGCGGTGCACCATACTGGTTGTATGCAGGATCGAAAGCGGAGTCGGGACGGCTAGGTGGGTTGCTCACGCTGTTGTTGTAACCCATGTTGAAGGCGGTACCCGTGCCGTTTCCGACGAAACCGCCCATACCGTTGTTCATGCCGCCAGTGCGGAAACCCTGATCAAGAGGAAAGTGAGTTGGCTCGTTGAGGTAGCTGTTACCTCGCCGGGCAGCTGGTTGTCCGATCGCGATTGGAGGTCGTGCTTGAGCCTGTGCTTGGCCTTGATACTGAGAACCGAAGCTGTTGTTTGCGTTGTAAGATGGGCGAGCCGGGTCGTTGCTCCATCCCTCGTTGGGGCGTGTCGAAGCGTTGAAATTATTCTGCAGCTGCGTGAGAGTCTGCTCCGTTACCTCCCCGGTGTAACCGTAATCGGCTTCGCTCGACTGGCTGAGGTGTTCCATGGTAGATCTTGCGACCAGGTGGCTGTGCATCTCTTGGTTCATACGAGTGACCTCGTTCTTGGCCTCTTGTAGCTCAGCTCTGATCTTCTGTAGCTCTGCAAGACCAACAAGGACGGAAGATTCCGCAGAAGTCGTGGTAGGCGGTGTGCTCGTGTACTCCTCGCTAGCTGGTGTGATCGGAACGGCGCTATTGGAGGAGGACTTGTAGGGGTCATCCGGTGAAGATCGCTCATTAAGGCGCCTTATGAGAGAATCCATGACTGAAGGGTCTGGGTAGTGATCACCTTGGTTCTTGCACATGTATTAGCTTGCTTTCGTTGCAGTAGGTGGAAAGGAGAAGCAGTGGTCAGCTGAATAGTGGGAAGAAAGGGCACACGACTGACCTTGAAGCCACCAAAGTGGTGTTGCTGCACTGCAGGTATGCCAGTGTTGCCCACAGTCGAGGAAACAAGCGGCCGCTTCAGACCCTGCAGATTGGACGTCAACGATGAGCCAAATGGAGAGTAATAACCGAATGGATAATAGTTCTGGCTGTTGCCGTTGATCTGGCCCAGTACCTCTGGTGAAGTATCGACCCTCAGGTCTCCAGAAGGCATGTTGAATCGAGTGGAGCCCTTGCGAGGCGTAGGGGAGCCGTCTGAAGTTATATTGAAGGCCATGATTGCTGGCGGGGGAGGTGCAGGTAGATGAAAGAGATTCGAGAGATGTGCGTAGTCTGAGACGACTGGGCAGATGCGAAGATAATATGCAAGACACTGCTGCTCGATGATACTCCGTTGGCGACGTATATGGCCAAGTAGATAGAGAAGCGGAGGGGAAAGACAGAAAACGCAACTAGATTAGCAGTCGGCAGTAGCAGTAACACGCCGGAAAGTACGAAGGGAATGTGGGTGCAGTGAGCGGAAATGACACTGCCGTGACGGTGGAAGTAGAAAGGCGAGGTTGTGCGAGGGAAGCGAGCTGGAGGTGAGCTAGCGGCAGGTGTGATCAGAAGGGAAGTCGCGCAGGCCAACTCTCCGTCACCTCCAAGACTAGAATCGACAGCCACACAGAATTGAGGCAATTAGCCTGACTAATTCTGCGGTGAAGGTGAAGATGAATGTTTTAGCTATTGTTGCTGCTAAATTAGATGAGCATCTCAAGACACGAAACTGGATGTAGCGACCTGCCACTGCGAGTCGAAGAAGCCCATGGCCAGCGCTCCTTCAATGCCCTTCCACTTCGTTTCTTCACCCAGCACTACGAAGTCTGGCTGACCCACTCCAGTGAGCAATGGCACTAGTCTTGCAGCCTGCCTCAGACCTTCATCGTCAGCTCCCCAAAGCACCAGCTCGAGCCTTTCACCTTTCAGAGGTTGAAGCCACGCGGCACCACGCGCAGTCTCATACTGTTGTTCGCGCCCGCGACTGTCACGGAGAGAGACTCCTGATGCAGAGATCTGTATGGGGAAGTCTGGGACGGCTTCTTCAAAATTGCCGCCGAGAACAAGGACTACGGCGTTGTTTTTGCCACTAGCAGAAGTGGCCCTTGCGGTATTGAATAAGATAATGGTGTCGGCGCGAAAGTATTGGTGAAGGTTACGGGACACCTGAAGAGCGAGATGAGAAGTTTTGACGGTGCCTGGATGGTGGATGATGATCGGACCTTGGGTGCGCAATATTGCGGTCATGGAGCCTAGCTGGCGTCCTCGCCTGAGCGATGATTGACCAATGGTGCTGCCTGCTTCCACGATCCAGGTGTTGTCGGAGAACCGGGCGTTGATTGGAGCGTGTGGATTTGCAGTGTTGGCCGCAAATTCTAGTGTTTGACCATCGACTACAACTGAGTCCTTCCAGAATGGAGGACTGAACTCAATGCTCAAAACGTTGGACGTTTTCACAACGCGCCCTTGTACATACACCCTACCGTATTGTCCAGGATCTTCCAGCTGTGTGACTTTGACTCCCCCCTTGCTGCCCATATCTCCAGGATCCCCAACCACAATGCTAAATTCGTCCATATCACGTGGTAATTCTTCTTGACTTCTTGTCTGGTTGTGGTAGAACTCGACCAGCTCTGGCGTTGTCATGATGCCATCCCACCAATGGTTCTGGTCTGGTACCTCGTTGTAGCTTGAGTTACCACCTGCTAGATGGATCTGCTGAGCTAGGAATCGAGAATGATATGCCGGCACGTTATTGTCTACCTCTCCATGCTGCTGCTGAATAGGAATACCGTGGGCATTAGGCATTAACATCTCGTGTCGGTAGCTGTTCAGCGACGCGCTGACTACGGAGATACGTCTAGGATCGGCAGGCTGCCAAAACTCGTAAGGCACATACTTCTGGATGCTTGAATAACCAGAGACAGGGATTGCAGCGAGCACCTTGTCTGGACGGTGCGTGAGAGCATACCAAGTGCCCTGACCACCGTTCGAGTGGCCGGAGACAATCCAACGATCAGTGTCGACGTTTGGACCTGACCAATTGCCGTATTGGATCCAGTTGGGAATAGTTTCGATCGCAGCTTCAACATCAGCAAAGCCCCAGTTGTGCCAGTCGTCCCCGGACCATGGTGTCACACCAGTTGGAAACACCGTCCACGCACAGAGATCGGAGACTGAATCTAAGGCGCCAGTGACCATGGTGCTATCGGCTTCTAGGCCTGCGCCATGCAGACTCAAAAGAACTGGTAGCTTTGTTTGCTTGTGACGGCAAGTGGCATTCTTTGCCGGAGGCCGAAGCATAGCATAGGATACCATGCCGCGGGGGTGCATAAAAGTTACCTTATGAGGTTGGTAGGCAGATGTATGCTTGAGAGCTTGGGTGACCTCTAGGTTTGCGCCATGGCTGCTATCAACAACCCTATACGTGATGTTGTAGGCTATCGATGAAGCCTTATAAGAGGGCAATGTGGCGTTGAAAACAACAGGCCTAGTCTGACCTGCAACAATGATAATGCCGGTGCCTTGGGCGTCCTCGATGGCATTCTCGGTAACCTGTTCAGACGTCGCATCGTTGATGTCTCGTGCTACAAGCATTTGACTTTCCATGCCTGAGGCTTTCAGAGGAAACAGAGTATTGACGTTGTTTTTAACGTTTTTAGCATAAATTCCGGTTATCTCAATATCCTGAGCACCGCTGTTGCGCAGGGCTACTGAGCCATGAGGTGATGCCAGCCTGCCATCAATGACATCAGACACGAGGATGCCGGGCCTCGCGAGATCCAGACTTCCGGACACCTGTTCGACGCCTACGACAACGTCAATGGTTGGCTCAAGGATACCTCCAAAGGCTCTGACATCCCGGACAAGCCGCAAATCGATTCTATGACTTCCAGGATCGAGATGCAACACAGGTGGGGCGTTACGATACGTATAGAAATCACCACCGAAATAGTGTGTGTCGTTGATCCAGTACTCCAATAAAGCATCGGTATAAAGGATGATGTGTTGAGTTTCATTGCCGCCGACAATTAGCTCACCGCGCGCCCAGGCTTGATATTGGACAGATGCCCAACCATAGATAGTCTTAAGGAAGTCCCAATCGACGTTAGGATAGCTAACACTCAGGGAGGCGTTGGCCGATATTGTATCACTTGAGATATCTGCCGTCGTGATGTTCCAATATGCGGTACCATTGGCAGGTAGAGAGCTCTTGTATGTCGCTGCTGGGTCATAATCAAGGCTCCTAAATCCACCGTCGACTTCAAGAGGGTCTGCGCCCCACGTGGCCTCTACAACAGTGTCAGCAACAACCCTGTCGGTATAATAAGATGCTGCACACCTCGTGTGCCTATTTGAAATGGCCCAAGAACGTGCCATGTGCTGTTGAAAGAAAGCAGAGGCTTGTGCTTGAGTGGGGTCGAATTGGAGCAATGACATGGCTGCAGCAGCGGCAACGCCCACCACGGGCAAAGTAAAAAGGATGTACGCATTGTGCGGCCACCACGAGGTGTTTCAAGAATCAAGAAATTCTACTTGCTGCCGATTTGTAGCAGAGCAATATTGCTGCCTGGTCCAGATTGCGCATATTCTTGATCAAACTGTGGTGGCTGGCATAATGGTGAAGCTAAACTAGTAGATCTGACCTGCATTCAGACGCGTTCATTGACGATGGCGTCGGCCGTCTACCGTAGCAACAATCCGCCGCCGAAACTTGTGCTCAACACAAGTCACCTTTTCGCACAGGTCCCACGACACCTGGCGAATTGTCATCCTTACAGTCGGTCTTCGCTGTACGACCAGCAGCTATCCTGACCTTGCAGGGAGTGCATCAGCAGATACGGGACCGCCCGCCGCATCCATGGCCTAATCATAGAAATCACACGACGTCCACAACTCCTTCACCTCAGCAACGATGTCCACCACAGAGGCGCGCAATGCTGGGCCGCATGCTACATTCAAGTTCCCCGCCTTCGAACCGGACGTGCTGCCAACACACGAAGAGGAGCCACTGGGCCTGAGCTCTTCACGCAATGCGAGCCCCAGCCACGCCGCGCATACGAACGGCTACGCCATACCGTCGGACAGGTGGCAGCCCCGGAAAGAAGCAAAAGTAGGGTTTGCGCACAGCTCCACGCCAGGACCGTCCAACAGACATGGGAGACAGAAAAGCCTCAGCGAGGCCCTGCACACAATACGGGCACGGAAAGGCAGCGTCAGCCAGAATGCGCATGAGATTGCAGATGCGCTCAAAGCGCCGCTTTCTCCAAAGCTCGTCGTATGTCAGGGCGTAATAACTGCGAAAATAACGTCAACGCTAATGGACACAGATGCTGTGCGGTGTCTGGTACATGACGTCCATCTTCACCAACATGTCTTCGAAGGCCATCCTCACTGCGCTTCCCAAACCGATCACCCTTACGACCGTCCAGTTCGCCTTTGTCTCGGGGTGGTGCATCATTCTGGCAGCTTTGGCTAAGCGTTACCCGCGAATGAAACAGACAATGCCATTCTTGAAGTATGGAATCCGTCGGCCGCACAAGGAGATTGTTGTAGCAACACTGCCTCTCACTGCATTTATGATTGGCGGTCACATCTTGAGCGCCGATGCGACATCGAGAATACCAGTGTCCCTGGTACACACCATCAAAGGACTGTCCCCACTTATGACGGTCCTGGCATACCGCTTCGTCTTTGGCATCTCGTACTCCATTCCCACGTATCTGTCTCTGGTGCCTCTCACACTTGGTGTCATCCTAGCATGTTCGGCAGACTTCAATGCTAATTTCCTTGGTCTCGTAATGGCCTTTGCCAGCGCCATCGTCTTTGTGACACAGAACATTGTGTCCAAGCAGATCTTCAACGACGCCGCATCAGCTGAGAAGGAGGGTCTGCCACCAACCAAGTTCACAAAGCCTGACAAACTGAACTTGCTCTGCTATTCTTCAGGCTTGGCATTCTTGCTTACGCTCCCACTTTGGCTCTGGTCTGAGGGCTTTACCCTCTTGAGCGACTTTTTACACGATGCTTCCATCGAGCTGTCGGAGAAACCGGGGGCCTATGACCACGGGCGACTCCTCCTCGAGTTCTTGTTCAACGGGACGTTTCACTTTGGACAGAACATTGTAGCGTTTATCCTGCTTTCCATGGTCTCACCAGTCACATACTCGGTTGCCAGTCTGATCAAGCGCGTGTTTGTCATTGTCTTCGCCGTTGTATGGTTCAAGAAGCCTTTGACGAGCACCCAAGCCTTTGGCTTCGTACTCACTTTCATTGGCTTATATCTCTACGATAGGACGTCAGACGCAGCAAAAGCAGACAAGCGCGCAAGAGCCCTGCAGTCCAAGAGCCAAGGAACACTGCTGCCTCTGACCACAGACATCAAGTCAAGACCAATGTTCTCTGCAAGCCCAGCCACGATGTCTGCCGGTACAGGCGCATACCCAGTGGCGAGAGACGAGAAAAGGGACGATGACGGAGGACAGCGCAGGCCCGACATGGGGTCCAGTTATCTACCGCCGGGCACGAAGCAAGAGGAGACGTGGCGGCGGTAGATGTAGAATTAGTCCCATGTATACATATGATTAGATGATAGATGAATGAACGTGTACATGTTGCGCAGGTTATTGTCCCAGACATGTTCGTACTGACAACCGATACGAGTTCACATGGCGCATTCGACAGGGGTCCATGTTTCCTTGGCAACGGCACCGAGATCACAGCTTCCCGCTGAGCTCTTTCACGCCACGACTTTGGTTCTCGAACCATGTGTGCTGCTGATCGCACCACGACGTAATATCCTCCTGCCTACAACCACACGCGGCAACCGTACCCCACTTGCGCTCGTGGGCTGCAAACAAACAAAGCAAGTGATGCTCTAGACCGTCATATGAACGGAGCGCGTAGCCCTGTACGCCTAAGCGAGCATCCTAGCAGCGAATCATCGGCCTGCACCCTCGACTTCCCCTTGCCCTGTGACATCAACGGCCACCTTTCTCCTTACCATCAAGTTATTCTTCCCGCACACGTGCAGCTGCCCGCGTCTGTCCCATTGAATCATGGCCTCCGATACTCTCAAGGTCAACGGGAGCCGACCGGGCAATGTTCGACACCCCACTGCGCCAGGCATGATGATGAACGCTCATTTCGCAAACGTTGGCGAGGATGCCGACAAGGAGGCTTACGAGCATGGCGTTCAAGTCGTTGATGAGGACAAGGTCTTCAAGTATGTGCAGTCTTCACACATTTGTGTTGCAGAATTCACACAGCTAACAGAACGGCGCATTACAGCTCAAATGTCTCCAAATACCTCAACATCGAGCAGATTATCCCGGCAGGCTTCAACTACCACCTCATCGCCGTCTTTGGATCGCAGTCCACGGGCAAGTCGACTCTCCTCAACCACCTCTTCGGCACCCAATTTGGCGTCATGTCAGAGCAGGAGCGCCGCCAGACCACAAAGGGAATATGGATGAGCAAGAACAAGCGTGAGGCGGGTGGCTCGGGTATGGCGGAGAACATCTTGGTCATGGACGTGGAAGGCACAGACGGTCGAGAACGTGGAGAGGATCAAGACTTCGAGCGCAAAAGCGCTCTCTTTGCGCTTGCGACGAGTGAAGTCCTCATTGTCAACATCTGGGAGCACCAGGTTGGTCTGTACCAGGGCGCCAACATGGGCCTGTTGAAGACAGTCTTCGAAGTCAACTTACAGCTGTTTGTAAAGGACAGCAAGTACGTACAGCGAATCCACGCACCCTGGCGCCGGGCTGACACTCTACAGAACCATCCCCAGATCCCTCCTATTCTTCGTCATCCGTGATCACCTCGGCACAACACCCCTCAAAAACCTCCAGAACACCCTCATCCAAGACCTATCGAAGCTGTGGTCCGCCATATCGAAGCCTCCTGGCCTTGAGAACTCGCGCATTGAGGACTACTTCGACTTCGCATTCGTCGCACTGCCGCACAAGATCCTGCAACCAGAGAAATTCGAGGAGGCAGTCACCAAGCTGAGCCTGCGCTTCAGGGAAGGGTACAACGACCCCAAGAAAAGTGGTCTCCTCGACGAGGCGGAGCTTCCCATCTTCCTGCCCCAATACCACCGCCGCATTCCCGCCGACGGTTTCCCGACGTACGCCGAGGGCGTTTGGGACCAGATCGTGCACAACAAGGACCTCGATCTGCCTACACAACAAGAGCTCCTGGCACAATTCAGGTGTGATGAGATTGCAAGAGAGGTTCTGGTGGTGTTCGATGAGAAGATTACACCGTTCGAAGACAAGCAGGCGGAGGATGCTAGGATAGGACAACCAACGATCATCCCTGATCTCGGTCCCATCATGAACGCGGCACGAGCGCTCGTTTTCAAGGACTTCGACACAAATGCGAGCCGGTACCACAAGGGCGTCTACAAGAGAAAGCTGGCGGAGCTGGAGGGCAAGGTTGACACACGACTCAAGGCTCTCAGTCAGAAGCAGATTGGTGCCGCTCACAAGTCTGGTATCGACGAATTCAGCAATGCTGTCAGCACATCAGTCAAGCTTGGCCAGAAGAAGGGAGGCTCGTACGACTTCGCTCAGATCGTAGACTCGGAGAAGAAGAAGGCTTTGGCCAAATTCGAAGAGGATGCCAGGTCGATTGCCATTCAGGGCGCATCTTGGAGCGATACGACACACCAGCTAGCACTGTACCGCAAAGAGCTAGATGAGGTATCTAGTCGTCTGCGCAAGGAAGAGATGAGGCGGTTGGCCACAAGGATAGAGCGTTGGGTCCGAGGTCGCCTGGATGAGTCGATCGGTCTTGAGTTTAACAAACTTGGATCCGGGCGGGGCGGTTCCGGCGCACCTGAGCACGGCGAGAAGCCAGCGACTGAGAAGGACCTGTGGGACCGTGTCTGGGTCATCTTCACAGACACAGTTTCCAGCGCAGAGAAGCGCTTCACTGACCGCGCTCAAAGCTTCGACGCCAGCCCTGATGAAGTTGACGTTGGCCTGTGGAGGTTGCGCCGCAAGTCATGGGGTGTTCTCCGTGCGAAGATTGATGAGGAGGTCATGGAAGGAAACATCTTGCTCAAGCTGAGGGAGAACTTCGAAGACAAGTTCCGCTACGATGACCATGGTGTCCCAAGAATATGGCGCCCCACCGACGATATCGAGGGTGTCTACACAAAAGCCCGCGAATCTACTATCACCGTCATCCCACTCCTCGCTCGCTTCAAGCTCTCCAAAACCTCTTCGCCGCCACCGCTTGACGCCTGGATCGGAGAGGCCCCCGCATCCGTGTCGCCTGCCGACGAAGAGGACCTGACACCGATCGGCGGTCTAGACGATGATGAGGGCAAGACTCTGGAAGAGGAAATGGTCGTCTTGTCCGACAGCAAGCAGGCCGATCTACTGGTTCGTTTCAAGAAGACAGCAGACGGTGTCTACGTGGAAGCCAAGCGCAGTGCCATTGGCGGTATGACACAGGTGCCACTTTACTTCTACGGGCTGTTGCTTGCGCTGGGCTGGAACGAGATAGTAGCTGGTAAGTCCTCTTCGCCGCATCATATGTCTCTGCATGACTAACACATTACAGTTCTACGCAACCCTGTATATTTCATCTTTCTCATCTTCGCCGCCGTCGGTGCGTACGTCACATACACACTCAACCTCTGGGGGCCTATGGCGAGCATGGCCAATGCCGCATCAGCACAAGCTCTCGACATCGGTAAGGAGCGTCTTCGTGATTTCCTTGAGACCAGCGAGTCTGGCAGGAGGGCTATTGCGCAAAGCGGTCTAGACAACAACACGCGTTCGAGAGACGACGGTGTGAGGATGGACAGGCTGAATGCAAACGGGAAGAAGCACGATGACGAGGACTTGGACGACATTTGATGCGCTGATGTGATGTCACGGTGGGCTTTGGCTTGTTGGGTTGGGGATCTTGTATGCTATTGATGAAGAGGACTGGGGTGGTATTCTTAGATTCCTAGAGGTTCGCGACAAACACGTAATGAATTAAGTTGACATATCGAAATGACTTCTGAGATACGTGACAAGGTAGACTTCTATCATCAACAGCCCCGAGCTTCAAATAAGACGAAGCTGAAGTATGGAGAATACAATAAACGCTAGGCATTTACTTGTCAGACGGTGGAGCACAGAATAGGTCCAGAGCGTCATGTGCTTCCCACAATTGCAGTCGTCCATCTGGCACGCCAGGTGATATCGAGACACAGCACAACACGACCCGTGACCTTGGAGATCAGAGCCATGTATGACGTCATTGCCCAATACGCTACTCGGTGGCGAGCATCGTGCTATCACATCGGATTTCAGGCAGGATCGGAACCAACGTCATCTTGAGAGTTGTGCATGAGTTTCGGTCGAGGTGAACTGAAGTTACGCGGCTTTGGTTGGGCGGAGCAGGAGCGCTTCTTTTTGTTCGTCTCCTTGCTCCTCTAAATAACCCCACGGTGTGGCGCTCAAGCGAGTCGACCAAGTCAACTCACATGACGATCGCTAAATGTTTTAAGTAACTTGGGTCTATTGCTAATTGATGTCTGTAATTCTGTCAGTTCCAGGGCTCTGTCTCCACACAATGTAGGCGCCCTGGAGCTCTGCCTATTGCAATGAGTCTGTAACACTCTACTCACTGCCATACTTTGCGCAGTAGGTCTTTCACTGCAACGAGAGATCTGGCTCGGAGCCACAATCATCGCCAGAAATCTCCCGGGAGATATATAACAGCATGGTCTTAGTGACCACAGTACAGGTATTGCTCCAGCACCCTGGTGACTTGGCTCACTGCTCACGGCCAACCATTCAACGATCAGCTTCTGTTCTTAGCGCTCGACAGTCTCCACGTGATTCTTATCAGCAGCCCTTAGACGACTGATCACTAGGCTGCTATGATTCTCACCTCACTGGGAAGCCACAAACGACACAAGAAGATACTAGCTCACGTGCACGGGAACGTCAAGAAAGCTCCCGCACTCCGGATATCCATCTCTCTTACACCGAACATCATCTTTAGACTAATCTATTGTCAACATCGTAAAGCATTCGCTCCACGCAATGTCGGATGTACCCTCCTCTCAGAGCAGTGAACATTCGCTCCACCACCTCGACGCCAACGCCGATCATTTCAGCTCCGCAAACTCCGTCGCTTCAACAATGGTCACATCCCAGGCAGACGTCATTCCTGCAACGCTCTCTCCTCACCAGAGACAAATAAGCGAAAACAAGGCGGTCTTCTACTCCTACGGTCCGGACGGTGTGACGTCGAATTCCAATACTGATCCTCTAGAACTATACACCCCTATCATGCATGGTGGTGTTAATAAGCAGGATGATCCGGTCGGACAGTATCTTGCGGAACGAGCTGTTGCGAGAGGCATTGAGACTTCATATTCGGAGCAACGCTCTCATCACACCAACGGTCAGGCCGGACACGAATCGCGAAGCCAAATGTATGAAAACACCTCTCACTCATACTTTTTTGAGTATACGCCTCTTCAAGGGACCGTTTTACGATTTCCTGATCCAGAACATATTCGCCACCTTCATACTTTGCACAACTTACTACCGTACATCCAGCCGGAGCGCAAGCTGAACTCGTTAAGTGGTCCCGAGCTCGATATTATCGATGGAGGTACCGGAAACTACTTCTGCAGGGCGGTCCCAAAGAAGATGCTTATCCTCATGCTGGGCAGAGCAGTTGTTTGCAAGTTTTTGAATACAACCGAACGAGAAGACAACGTCAATTGGACGGGCCGACCTACTCGACAGAACATGGTTCTACCTCATGGAGTTGCGAGCCAGGCCGCGGTTAAGATCTTGGTGTCGTGGATGACACGAGCGTGCAATTTTGCCACCATGTCCACGATGAAACCAATCCGTATACCCAGCAATTTGTTCGCAGCATGCTCCCTTGCTCAGACCCTAGAGCTATTCGATCTGCATAAGGATGCATACCGTGTAGATCTGATCATCTCGCAGCATCTATTCGAGCGCCCCATTTATCCGATAGAAGTCGAGACGCTTTGGAACTGTCTAGGTGATCAGAACAAGTACGTCCATGGATGTATCAAGTCTTTCAGCCAGCAGATTCAAAGTGGACAACTGAACATCATTGAAGAGCTGGAAGCCCTCCGTACCAAACACCCGGGTTTGCACGCTCGGATTTACGATCCCGCGCTCAACGAGATGTGCAGACCTGGTTTTGGTAGGCAGTGGTTCGCAGAAACGGGTTTGCGAGGTGGTGGCGACGTTCAGGCTGAGCATGACGACTTCACAACTTCAATCTTTGGAGAATCAACAACTCGCAGAGTACCAGCTCCAGATGTCGCTGGAGCTCCTGATACCTTAACATTTGCAGGCCGTATGTCTCCAGTGGCTACGCAGCAACAACAGATACAAGTCGGTCAGATAGCAAACCAGAGTGCCGCAGACCACTTGTCCATCTCTCGCAATAACCGGGCCGCGGCGCTTTTGGGGTCACCGCAGATACCTGCATCACACACCTAGCAAGCGCGACAGGTGCAGGCGACACCCCGACGGGCCCTCAACCTAGCATTGAGCGCGTCCAACCAAGCAATGAGTGACAATTCCAACTCATCACCTTTCGCTAATTTCACCCCAGCGGAGCCGGCCTGGGTCTACAGAGGTTGGTGGAGATGCGGGAGGTCCCAGTGCAAACGAAAAACGACTGACGTGGTGCACCTTTATTGCCTGTAATGCGGCTGGCCGAGGACAGCGACCTGGCTGGCTCGTCCCTCACTTCTCTTTGACAATCAGGCCTGGAGAGGCTCATCAGGAAGTTGTCGACTGTTGAACTCGTCAGAAGCCATTGATTGTCGGGATTGCAAAGGACCAAAGGTTGTTCTTCAGGTGGCTGTCAGGATCATGGTCAACGGGGACCCGTTACCAGGATCGAATAGTGAAAAGTGAAAAGAGGAGTCCGGAGATGCGCTGCACAAGATTACACATGTACGGTCAAGGGTGTCTCCATCGTAGCAGGTCATATGCCACAAGAGCAATGGCATTGCTCAAGCATTGATTGATTAGGTATTCACATTCGCAACTAAAATATTTACAGCTCAAAGTCCCTCAAAGCCACTACACCATACTGCGGATCTACAAGCACTGGCTGTAGAAGTCATTCTGCTTCTTGCAAGTGAGACCGCTGGCACATGTGCTAGAGCCAGTGTATCCCTGACCACCGCACTGGCCCCAGGCAGCAACAGCCGCACCACCAGAAGTAGCCTCCTTTGTAGCAGCGGGCTTTTTGACAGTAGCCAGGGTTGTCTTAACAGCCGCCTTGGTGGTAGCAGCAGCCTTGGTGGTGGTAGCAGGCGCGGCAGCCTTGCTAGTAGCAACAGCGGGCTTGGTGCTCGTAGGCGCTGAAACCTCCTTCTCAGCAGCAGCACCAGACGAAGCGGCGCCGAGGTTGGCGGGACCAGCGTTGGCCTTGACGTGCGCGGCGACGTCCTTGACGGCCAGGGGCGTAACGTCGTTACCCTTGAGCGCTGAGATGAAGCTCGTGGTTGAGCCGCCGGCAAGCTTGCCGCTGGCAGAGTCAACGCTGTTGGCAATACAGGTGCGGCCGAGCGCGCTGGAACAGGCTGAGCCGCCGTCGACGATGAAGGTGGAGATCTTGGCGGCCTTGTCGGTGGCGGGCTGGTCGACACCAGAGAACGCGTTGCCTTCGACCAGTGCTTGGGCGCCGGTGTAGGCGTCGAAGGCGTGGCCCTTCATGTTCTCAAAGTAGTTGTTGACTGCGTGGAACGTGCCGGTTGTGCCATCTTGACCGAGCTTGGGTGCGCGGCCGGCAACATCGTGGTAGTAGTTTCGGTCGAGGGTTACCTTGTCGCCATCTCCGTCTTGAGTGTGTTAGCAGATGCTAGACCTTGACAAAAAGATACATGCTTACAGAACATCATGGTCCAGTAGTGGTTGCCATTGCAGCTAGCGGAGGTTGTAGTGACGCCGTCAAACTCGTTGTTGGAGACGGTAAGGCGCGAGGCGGAGTAGTGGGAGACGATGAACATGCGGCCGATAAGAGAGAATTTGTTGTGGTCGACCCAGACACCATCGTTGCCACCCTGGAAGTCAAGAGCATCACCTCCCCACACAACGCCGGGGTTGATGTTGGTAAACTCGAGACCTTGGATGATGACGTTCTTTGCATTCTTCGCCAGGGAAAGACCCTTGCCCTTCAGTACACCCTTTCCGCCAACACCAAGGATCGATTTGTTGCTGCCGACCTTGAGCGGTTCGGGACCAGCGGTATCGTACTTGATAGAGCTGACAGCCACGTTGTCATCAGAGGCGGCACAAGAGAGCTCGCCAAGGTAAAATTGACCGCCGTTGGAGGCACTGCATGATTTCCTGTCGCAGCCGGAGCCTGTAGATCTTCAAGTTAGCAGGGAAAAGTAGCCTGCTTCGTCTTAAGGATGCATTACCTGTGGCTGTCTTTCCAGTGAAGTCGAACTCCTTGGTAATCAAGATGACGCGCTCAGTGTCGTCAGAAAGGTACTTCGCGAGTTCATCTGCGGTTGTTGGGGTGACGGCTGCAGCTGATCCACCTCCTGTGACTCCAGATGCGAAACCATAAGCCTTACCAACGACAGCTTGGGCTGAAGCGCTGGCGGCGACGGCGATAAGGGCGGCTACTTCGAAACGCATGTTGTTGATCTTGTAACTTGTCGAAGGCGAGAGTGGAATGGAATTGAAAAAGAGCGTTCACTCAGACCAGCCGAAGATTGCTCAAGGTATGAAACGAGAGAAAATGATAAAGCTTCTGGAACACCAAAAAAGAGTGTGGATATGGAAAGAGGGTGGAATGAAGACTGAGGAGTTCATCGTGAATAGTCGCGAGCTTATACATATCTGTTTCCGAGGCTAGCACCGCTATAGCAAATTGCAGGTCTAGGAGCATTTTTCTGGGCATGGCTGGGCACTCCAAAAGGGCATTGACATTGGAACAAGCTTAACTGTTCGATGCTAGTGTCCTGTCTCTGGTCTTGGCGATGCGTTTCAAACAACCGTTGGTTCCCGCTTCCAGGGTGACAGCGGAAGCGCCTCGGAAACTGGCTCAAGCAATGCCAAAGGCACCTCACGAGATGACACTAGGGCTATGTCGACCATTCATGCTGTCACAGTGTCGAGACCGCAATGTTGCCGATGCACGTCGTGAGCAAATAAACAGCAGGCAGGGAGAGATCAGAAAGTTTCGTCTTAGCAGCGCCACTCCCGCCTCAGCCACATGTCCGTTTCTGACTCGATGAAACAAGTGCAGGACCCACGCATGAATCCAAACGCGGAGCTCGAGCCGCAAACGGTATGTACGATAGGCCGTTGGCAGCAACGTATAGCGTATAGCGGATACGAAAACCCAATTGTCGTGGTGGCCGCGGCCATGTCACTCATGCTTCCAAGATAGTCTAAATATAGTTCCTCTTCCATTTCACTATTACATTACTTTTAGGGTGATTCTTTTTGAAGTGGTGTTAGCTTATATATCTTATCGAAATTTCCACCCTTGTAGTTGTGTGAGGTTCTTCCTTAAGCATTCCTGAAAATCTTGGGCACTAATATAGGAATAAAAATCAAGGGCAGCTACGTGTCAGACATGTTGACCTCAGTAGACAATTCATGTGTATGTCACTGAGCTGGTCAGTATGATAACCCAAACAATGGCGATAACGTGGATGAAATTGACTGGGACAAACGACGATACTTGACAAGAACACGTTCTTCGTAGTTCGTTGGGCCATATCTTTAGGACCTTCGTACCGGCAGAAGACAAAAAAGATGGTATACGTGTCCACAGCTGTATGCCATTCACTGTGCGTCTACCACGGCTTGCACGTCGTGGGTGCGTTCGTGAGTCCATTTCACTCTGCATCCGTCTTATACTCGTGCCTGCAGCTCAAGCACTTTGCTCCTTAGAATCTCCCTTGCTCTTGATCCTTACCATGCAACACAACTCGCGAAAAAAGCGCAACTCGAATGAGCGGAAGGTTCAGCACCAGCCTGTACCAGAGCCATCGGCCGCGGCCTCCGGGACAGAGACTGAACATGCTACACCTAATCTGCAACCAAGTAGCACACGGACGCCGTTCTACGATGATACAACCCATGTCGCCTACGGCTGGCAACAGATGGCGACACTCCCGGACTTCCAAGGTCTACACACTCTTGTAAGTGGTACGCAGAGCGACCCACCGCTGAGCCCTGAGAACCGATCGCAGACTTGGGCAGGCAACGGTCATCAACGGGATGGAGCACAATATGAGCCAAGTGGGTTCAATCCACATCCTAGACGAGGACAAGGGCCGCGCCGTCCACCATCTTTGACGAGGATTCAGCGCCAGGGCGAGCATCGTGGTAGACAAAGAGGGGCCTTCAAGCCTTTTGTTGATTCGCCACTAGCCACGCCAGATGTGACAAGCACTGAGGATATTTATAAAGGTATGCTCCTAGCGCCACCGGTGTTGCCCTCGAAAGATGTGAATCAGAAGTTGCGGATCCATAAAACCAAAAACAGTGTGCGAACTTCTTCAGAGTTGACAGATGGTCTGCAAAAGCCGGAGCCACAGCGCCGAGCACAAAGACTGATGGTGGATGAACTCGAGAAGTCTCAACATACTGTGAGGAAGACCGAGCGCATGTCAATGATGGTTGAGGAGCCTGCGCCTCTTCGAATTCGTAAAAAGGTCACCAACATAGGTGTTACAGGAATTTCATGCGCCGAACGACAGCAGAATGATTCCATGCAGCAGTCCGTAGTGACTGCTAAGATAGAGTCCAACCCTCGTGCATCTGGCGTTAATCGCGGCCCAGATGTGGTTTCGATCCGGGGTTCTGAAGGCGTCAAAGCAACAGTCTGCGAGTCAAGCGAACTTGAGGACGAAGAACTGGACAGTCTTACTGTTGCGATTACAGAGTGGCAGACATCCGAATCTGGTGAGAAAAGAACTCATGAATTTAAGCACCGCAGTGCAATACCTCAGCCGTTGGATTTGGCAGCAATCAGGATTGCAAAGGAACAGAGAAGGAAACTTGACAGATCGGAAGCCGATTCAAACAACGATCTCGGTAGAGACGATCGATGCAGTTCTTGCGCAGCAAAGACTGTATCCGTCCAGTCGCTCGCAACAAGTATGTCTTCTGATTTTGAACCCCTTGATATGCCAGGTGGCAACGAGGTAGAGCATAACGGGCCAAGGCGGAAGTGGTACAAAGGGTTTCGTCGCTCGGAATGAGGAAGGGTTTGACAAAATGAACAGTATCTTAAATATTGTAGCCATTTGATGCATGTAATACGTCAAGACGCTCCCACTGATATAACGACCGCATTTGAAAAGACATAGTGAGTCTTGTGTAGCCGACATAGAGCGTAAGATATGTTGGCTTAAAGGGCCACAGTAAGCTGTTTTGGGCCACCATGATTTGGTCCCCTGACGTGGTTCGCTGAGGTGAAAGAGAGTGAACTTTGATCGGAGCGGAACAACCTGTGGCCATAGCTTTCGCACATACTTGTGTTAGCATTCACTGTCAAACGAAGCCAGGTTGCTAGCTTTTTCAGTCAGTTATGGTTGCTGGCGTAATCCAAGAATGCCTGTCCCTACTAAACACATATCGTGCAGTCGCACAGGAGGCTAGTACACGGGCACGCATTGCTTCTAGTCTAGACCCACTCTGGTTCGGCGTCCAAACTGGTGAGATCAACTTCCAGCAGCTACTAGTCCTTCCTCTCAAGGAGAGGAGAGGAATCATGGCGCAGGGTCCAACCATAGACTGGTACCTTGGCGACACGCGCGTCTACAAGCGCACCATGCGAGCCCTTCTCTTTGCCTTCTGCCCAGATGCCGGTAGGCATATCACGCCTCTGGATGGTCGTTTCGTAATTCGACTACTGCAAGGCTTCAGTAATGTACTGGCGGTCAAACTAGCCGTCTTGTACATGGAGCAGTATCTGCTAAGCTCCAGAATTCGAAATGCCCCATGGAAGGTCGATGGTGAAATTGTCACATACATCTACCTGGCTGAGCTGTTCGCCTTCATAGGTATGCCAGATACCAGTCGAGAGCTCGAGACCGCAATCTTTTGTCGGTTCCAGGAGGTGCCTCTGCAGGTCGAACAGATCCGCGCTATCTGGAATCGTGATAACCACGTTCAACCATCGAAATACGTGGAAGCTATGGCTAACAACATTGTCACATTCATGTGCGTACCGAAACTACACCTCTTCGCCATCGAACACGATATCGAGCCGGAAGAGACGTACGAGCTTGTGGTCCGAAAGACGTTGAAGCGCATGAAAGACGCGTATCCGGAAAAGAAACGGTAGGTCGATCTCCAGGCTGTCGACTTGCGAATCGTCAGAGATTTTTCTTTCTAATTTTGACGCAGATATAACTTGTGTCACCATGTACGGTGCGAAACGACGCTTTTGGAACGACTGTTAGCAGCACCTACGAACATAGCTCTAAAGCAGTTGATTTGGACAGCAACCACCCGAACGCCAAAGACACCAGAACAATCTGTCGAGTGGATCGAGATCAGATCCATCCACGGACGTATGATGTCACAGCCTCATTTGCTGGGCGTGAAAAAGATTGTGTTAGCAAGAGCAAATGAGTAGTGGTTTTCAGCGAGATGGGAATCTCAATCGAAATAAGACAGAGGAGACTTGCATGTGTAATGATTTTGACTTGTTTGGAAAAGGAGTCTGACGACCAATCAGCTAGCTTGACACATGGAGTAGGCCGTGTTCGAAGTATAGTAACAGGTTTTGTATCAAACTTTGAAGTACGTGTCGACAGCTGTATGTCACTTCTGACACCGAGTGATGTTATATCAGACCTGGTGACCTCCGCAAAACCAGAGGGCTTTAGAGCTGAGAGCCAACAGAACATGTAGGCACGCGCATGGCGAGGGCTGCATGATGTAGGCGTCAGGGAGAGGTGAGGTCTGGCCCGAAGCGCCAAGCCTTCCCGCGATGACGTACCCCGCGTCTGTCCACATGGCGCGTCAACCATCAGTTTAGTGCACCTTCTATATGGCCGTGACAACCGACCAGCACTCCTTCACCATGGTCCAGACAAGATATCCAACATGTCGTCCACATCCGCCCCGCTCGCGCCCGCGCAGACGCACGCCCTCTTCGACATTCTGATACACCACCAGCTGTACGCCGAGATCGAGGCCTTCAAGCACCCCTCCACCATCAACCACTATGGATATCCATTCCGCAAGGCAGAGGGCGTCCAGACGACAAGCCCACTGCTGCAGAACATGCTCAACAAGTTTGCCCTGACTAACCCAGCGCTCAAGAACTTGGACAGCAGCTTTTGGCAAGACAAGATCCAGACTTTGGTCGCAAAGATGGCAGAGGCCGAGCTGAGTGAAAGCTACGACAAGGGCGCCATTGGATCAAGAAAAGCCTTGGCGACAGCTGCGAGTAGCATCGCAGAATACATTGGCAGAGGCATGCTAGGTGGATACCCGGTCGCGCTGAAAGAAGGCGACGGCAAGAAGCAGTACGACACCAGTAAACCCGGAGATGTTTTGGAAGCATGGGAAGAGTGTGCACGCACTTTCATATACGGCGATCTGCTCGATCAGCTGTTAGAGAAGGTTACAGCAACAGACAAGCTGGAGGACCATTCTAGCTTAGTGCAGGCCGGGCATGAGTTCATCCTGCTAAACGTCGCCTCCTTCCTCCACCACGTCTTCGTCATGTCGCCAGACGGCCAGTACCTGGTGCGCCTCCTCGAGAACATACACCGGCTCATACCGTATTACATGATCAAGCAGACCCTCCGCGTCGGCAACGCAGCGTCCATGATCAACGGAATGGTCAGACTGATACTGGCAAAGCTATCTGTTACGGCCATGACCAACTGGATAGGGCTGACCAACAACTCAAATGACGGCATGAACTTGATGCAGCAGATAATCAGCACCATCTTAGCGTGGGACACTGCAGAGTTCCAGAAGAGGGCGTCGAAGCTTGAATCTTCTCGAGATGCACCAGACAAGAAGGTCATGAAGGCGATCAAGGCGCATGTCTATGCTTCAAGAGACAGGCATGAGGCTGCGCGCAACATGTCCATACAGGAAAAGAAATCCATCATCGCAATCATTCTCGAGACGGCGGACACTCCCATCAAGTCTGAGTTTCTGAAAGAGCACCAACACGACGTAGCCATGGAGTACTACAGTACCTACCTCTCAATCCGCGATCGTGAAGAGATCACAAAGGTGTTCTGCAAATCGAACCCTGACGTCCTCACCTCTGCAGTGCGCGACTGCGTCTCAGCAATGGACCCTGTCATCCGCTCCATCCACAACGCTGTTGACCTCTCCGGAACCGTCACGGATGCTGAGAACTTCATAACTGACCTCATCAAAGCCTCCAAACCGAAGAAGAAGTCAGGCCGCAAGAGCCGCGAAACGTCTAAAGAGCGCGAAGCAGACAACGGCAACGTCGAAACTCCACCCGCCAGTGTGACCGACAGCGATCACGGTGACGCACCCACGGTCGAAGACTTCGTCGTCCTCCTCCGCAAACACGCACCCTCGCTACACAAGTTTCTCCATCAAGTCACCAAGAATGCTCCAGACCTTGCACACGACTACCTCGTGTATGCCAAACAGATCTTTGGAGAGTTTAAGGCCGATGCGAAGACTCGCGAGGGTGGAGCTGGAAATATGACAGGTCCTCTGCACTCGCTGTTCGAGACGCTGCCGAAGGAGAAACAAGAGGAGCTGAAGAAGTTGTTGGATGAGCACGCAAAGCACCTGGGCGAATTGAAAGACACAAGTCATTCGAGGCTGGAGAGTATAATGAAGAACGGTGAAACAAAGGGAAGTACACATGGGCCGGGCATGTACCTGAACAGGTGGAACGCACTGCTCGACTCGACGCTCATCACGCCTGCGACTCTCTCCGGTCCTGTACGGCGCGGATGGGAGGTTAAAGGCGAACTGGACGGCAAGGGCCTCAAGACATCTAGTGCGCTGCATAGTTCCAAGGGCAACAAAACCGCCAATGGCGTGAGCATCGCAAACGGCTTAGGCGATGCACAGGATCGCAAGGAGAGGAAGCGAGACGGCATGGAAGAAGACAAAATGGCGACAATATGGGAAGCTATGCGCGACGGTTGGGTAGGTGTGTGTAGGGGGCTTGAAGTCATGGGTTAGCCACGAACTCCCTCCTCTCACGAAGACACGAACGAACGACACTCTGAAGGTATCATAGACGCAAGGCATCAAACGGGAACCATGACCAGCGCGATGAGCAACGAATAATGAATGATGTCACGATTCACTACACAATCGCAACTACGACATCAAAATGCTTTTTTTCGTTATGCACCCGGCGACATCGATCTTGTCTAACCTTGTCTTGAGTTGCCGAAGACCGAGTCCACGTGGGCAGCGCAGCCCGAACGGATCCGCCGTGCCCCTGCTGTATCCGCCAGCCGCCTCGTCTGCAAGCCTACTATGTACACGCTCAACGGCATCCGTGAGCACCGAAACCTGCGATCACAATACTCACGGGGCTTCGCTTGGCTTGAGCACAGATCGATGCGGAAATGGCGGCTCTTGACGTACGTCGGAGGGTGAGGAGATCATTGCAGGCATGTAGGTTCATGTGTGCGGTCACAAGATCAACGAGACGAAGGCAAAGCGATTTTTATTCTATGAAATAATAATATACAGTATGAGCTAATTCGTATGCGGTCATAGTAGACATTAGAAATGGTATCATGAGACAAACCCAGGGAGCTCAGGTACAGACATGCCTCGACTAAAGCCCGCGACTCCAAAAATACATGAAAGATCAAGTGTGACCTTACAAGCGAGCACAGGAACAGCTCAAATCCAGATCATCGTGCCTGGCAGATGGTTGAGGTCAGGAACCGTGAACCCGACTTTACCGTCGTCCCAGGCCACTGTCTCGACGCTCAGCGTCCATGCTGCAACCACGAGTCTTGCAACCGTAGCTATATTGCCGATACTGAACGGTAAGTCCGCCTTCAGGAGCATTTCGACCTGCTTTCCTAGGTTGTGTTCTGGGAACATGCTGGACTGCTGGTAGGAATCTAGGCTTGAACGTTCAGAGCGGCGCGCTGAAGGACGCGATGAGCTGGAAAAGTGGCGTTTACTTCTTGCATCGGATTTGGGACAGTGTGTGTCGACGACGATAGGTAGTGGCGTTATCGATGGAGAGCCAACGGTGCTGGAATGGGCATCTATAGCATTGGCGTACGAGCGCTCAAGATCTTGCTTGACCGCTTCTTGTACCGCTCTCAACACCTCTTGCGGTTTCATGTCCGGTACGAGAGCCATCAAACGTTCAAGAAGCGTGATGTAGCGCCGCACACGAGCGACTTTGTCCGCAAGTGCTTCGGTGACAGCGCCAGCTGCTAATTTTCCTAGACGTTCGCGTTCCCGGAAGAGGAGGCCTGCATTCTGTGGCTTGTGCAGAGGCCCAAAGATATCAATTTGTGGTGAGTATCTGTGTACCTTGTCGACCAAGCCTTCGAGGCGTTGGAGTAGGCGCCCGGGGGTTAGACCGTCCGAGGCTACGAATTTAACAGTATTGATGAGCGGTGCAGAAGCAAGTGGCGCGAGGCCGCCAACGAAAGGAAGCATTGCGATGGCTTGAATGATCGGGGTCGAAGGACTTGATTTTGTTGATGCTTCCACGGCATGGAAGATAAGCTCACGAGAGCTTGGTAGCGTCGAGAGAAATCTAGCTTGAGGTGTCTGCTGAGAACGTTTTCGGATCGTGAGTGGCGCACCTGAACGCACAGCTTCGAAAGAGTCGTTCGTGATGAGGATACTGCTGATCGACTTCGCATCTTGCTCGAAGGGTAACGAGCCGCAAGCGAGGTGCTTTGCAAACAGTGATGAGTGGCCCGACCCGGTCGACGCAAGTTGCGAGACGCTCCGCTTATGCTGTCTCAGCGAAATTTGGTATCTGCCGTCATCAATGGGATCACACCGGATTGTGATACCAAAAGCGCCTTTCTCGGCGAGGGCAGTACTGGTGCTAGTGTCACTCGCAGTACTTGTGACGGGACTGCCCAGCAGCACAGAGAGCGTTACGAGCTCCGCAGATGTGAGTCTAATGCCCATTCTTCCGTGGTAATTTTCTGCTGGTCGACCATCCTTCATCCATGTGCGTTGTGTAGTACTTGCGCTGTCTCGGTCGACTAGTCCGTTATCCATAGCAACCAAAGTCGGTGCTAGTCTCTTAATGGAGAGACTCCTTCCCAGTCCCCGTTCTACAACGGACATGTCAAGACTTTTCCTCTTTGCGAGCGGCGCTACATCTCCTCCTCTTGGGGTCGTCCTCCGGTGCGACATCGACTGCACCCTCTTGGGGCTAGTCGTACTCCGCCTTGTCGAATTTAAGAATCTGCCAATCTCCCCAGAGTATGCAGATCGTTCCGTCATCGATCGTGGTCCAAGTTCGTTGGCGAACGTTTCGCAGATTGCCTCAAATGAAAGCTCCCCAGGATGACCATGTGGGTTGGTGAACAGTGCGGCGGAGCACAAGCCCTCATCCCCAGCTTTAACTAGTCCTGACAATGTCGGTACCCACTTCGAATTGCTGTCTCTCTGCTTCGGGACGAACAATTGTTTCCATGAGCTGTGTGTTCGAGGTAGCTGATATGACTCTCCATTCTCTCCATCAACGGTGTAGATGTCCTGGTTGCTGTTCTTGGAGTGCCGGTGCACGAGGAATCGAGAGACGAGAGCCATGACAATAAGGAAGAGACCACCGAAGCCAAAGCTCAATGCAATTACTGCTCTTCTGTGCATTTCTCTCAGCGTGGATCGTGTACCTTATATGAAGACTGGCTTTGTTGATGGTGGGCCTTGTTTGGACGATGGTCGAGCTAACCAATCGGGAGACAGCGCCTTCCCTGTCACCTGCATTCGCGCCTTCGGACAAGCTGGGTTACCGCTCCCAAAGGGGAGCTCACATGTCCGCTGGCAGCAGACAGAGTCATCGATCGGTGCGAATTGTGTTCGGCGGTCGGCATCTTTCAGGCAAGCTATGTTCTGTAGGAAAGAAATGCAAATCACACAGCAAAGGACCGAAACCTCGCAATAGACCGTGGAACCCTTCCAAAACGCCATCCATTCTGAAGTTTTGCACACAGAAAAGGCCGTGAAAAATCTATCTGATGTGTGCGCGTTGAGGTGGTTTGTATGCCTCGACCAGCCGTGTGATGTTTGGATGCGCCGCTTGTCAAGATCTTCCCGCAGCCCCCACCTGTCATTCCAAAATTTGTTATGCAAAAGTCAAATTTTGTTTTGTTTTACAAACGAGGAAGAGATATGACAAACAACAGCGGATGTAAGCGGACGATGTGGGACAAGGTGTGAGAATCAAGAACGGATCCTCCGGACAAATGGGAATCAAGCAAGATGAGAATCGAGTAGCCTTGAGGCAAAAAAATGAGAGACAACAAGCCGCACGAGGCGTATCTCGGGGCACTTGGGAACCCATTCCCGGAGTAAGAAGCGAAGAACTAGGAGTCAGACTGTGTGCAGAATCCTGGTAAGCTTCAGCAGCCTGGACACGACTGCGGGAGCTCGGAAAGCAGATTGCACGGGGTACGGCCGTGCCTGTGTAGTCAGTGTTGACATCATACTGTCTCGTGAGGACGATTGCGATGTTGGACCGCATTTGTACCTACGGTGACCGGGATCTGCGGACCTCCGTAAGCCGAACGAGTCGATGAGCGGGGTGAGCCCATGTCTTGCCTCAACTCCTACGATGGCTAGATGAATAAGTCCCGATCAAGTCTTGCACTTTCAGTAGTGTTCTCTGCGCTGTAATGATTGCTGTAGGGTGTTCGAAAACCAGAACGATCATTGTACGAGTTGCAGTCATGATCAGACAACGTCGAATCCAGACCGAATAGGCGTCAGCTCCAGGCCGTTTTTGTTGCGCCATGTTCATCGTACTGGGTATGCGAGCTGCCGCAGCACCTACTGCACTCACCCAGTAGAGCGCACCAGACATGTTCTTCCAGAGGTTGTTGGTATCTGTACGTTTGAGTGTTTCGTGCAGAGCCTCGGTAAGATGAGTTTTGTGCGAACCTGCGCAACTATCACGTCTAGAGAAGAATGTCGGGGTGTCGAATAAGTCGACGCAGTTGGGATCTGCGGCGATTGAGAAAGGTACGCCCATCACGATTGCGGCTGTGTAAATCAGTGCTGCTATGCGGCATGCTTCGTATATCCAGTCTCCTGATACCAACACACCAGGCGTGTGGGCTGACGGTCGCGAAGCCATACGCATTTGAATTCCAGAGATCCTGGCTTCATAGTCGTCAGGTATGGGATGCACGTTTCCAATGTCCATAATATCGACATCGTATGTCGCGTTCAACGCTGCGTTATGCTCCAGGAACAGGTTAGTAAGATCCCTCATATCGCATAACAACTCCAGGGCAGCCGACGAGCAGTATGCGTCGTTGGCAATCGTGAAGTAATTATATCTCGGACAAAACAAAGGCGATTCGGGCACTGCTGTCTTGCTTTCAAAAGGTGCGAAGCTCGTGGGCACCCTTTCCCGGAATGGCGGTAATACTTCGGTTTCGCAGAAGATATCGCAGTGTTGACAGCAACTAGACTCGATCAGCTTACAACAAGGCAGATTTTGTTCGGTACTTACGCCACAGCCACCTCTGCCATTGCCCGATTGTGGGCAAACGATGCCAAACCCCCGCGCCGGGTGATGAAGGTAGCGATACCATTTTCGTGTATTCGCAGAACATGCTCATCACACACCCACATCTCGCCAGCGAACAAATGCAGAATAACTATGAGAGTGGTATCGTCCAGCTGCAAAACAGGGTTGGCCAAACGCTCATTGATCATAGTGATAGTTTCGGCTTTGACCATAGCTGTGGTCGTGCTGTCACCAGAGCATTGATCGTGCATGTCAAGCCATGTCGATGCTAAGTTGTTAGAACTGAGAATGATGTGCGGATGTGACAGCATCAGTGGTAGCCATTTCTTCGTCGTCGAGTTCGAAGCGAACGCACGCATGCCTGGTGCTATCAGGAGATTTTCTTGTTGCGACAGCTTGGTACTTACATGTGCGCGACAGATACAGCGAATTGAGCTGCGGATTGTGAAATTGTGGCATTACCTCGAATGGATCGTGGCAACCATTGACGTTGTAAAATGTGGCTAAGCCAACAATCAGCGTTCGAAGTTGTCGTTCTTCATGTTCCTGGCTCTCTTCATAATCAGTAACAGGCTGTTCCGTGATAGCTTGTATCTGCGCCTGATATTCTGGGAAGTAGCTTGCGTTTTCAATCGCAGCGAGTTGCCAGCTTAGGTTACTAGCTTCGACAGAGCGACTGGAGCTTGGTCTGAAATCCATTGGGTCTGAATTCGTGTTCGAATACGCATATCCTTGCTGCTCCTGCTCGTTATCTGACGAGATAGACGGAGCTGAGCTTTGAGAAGACCCCGGTCGATGTGTGCGAGTAGGACTGGGTGCGCCATGTTCCGATCTCACAGGTCTGCCCCGGGTGGTATGGCTTGCAGAGGAACTTGGAGAGCCATCCTCCACACTCTTTCTCCTCTTCTTCTTGTTTTCTTCGTGCCTCCAGTGTATCATCGCCTGTGAGCGTACGCTCCTCTTCGCGTCTTCATCTCTGAATTGCGAGGGATTGGTCGCAACAAGGAATTGAAGCTGTGGCGGGCCCTCACGCGTTACTCTCTGTCGCTTCAGCTTAGACTTTGCCTGGCTGCCTGTATCCAAAGATGCTGGGGAAGCTACAAGTGGGTTAAAAAGGGTTCATTCATCGGGCCTTTTGCGTATGCCTACCTTCACCCGCGTCGCCGGCGCGATCCGGAGCCATGGTAATGGTACTTTTTGGGTTGAGAGACCGCTGGGAGTGGCAAGGTATAGCCAGCGGGGGCGAGGAATGTTACGCAACGGCCGCCTCCGTTGCGTGAGGAGCACATGCTCGCATTTCAGGCGGGGAGCGTGGGGCCTAGGTATCGCTCACTGAGAGCGCTAAGACCATGCGGCTGATTCGCTCACCTCAGCATAAGTGGGGCCGTATTCCCTACCGACTTGATCTTTAAAATCGCTATTAAGTTTAGGTATAGCCTAGATATCTGAGCAAATCTGTGGATATCCTAAATCTTCGTCGTTTCTAGAGATCCTGGAATTTCAAATACAGGCTACACCCTGATCAAGCTAAACTTGCAACACGGCGTGCAATAAGGCGTGCAACATTCCATTCGCAATATTCGCAATAGATTAGATGATGTCATCAGCCTTTAAGCTGTCACAATGCTGTGAGCTTGATGTACACAACAAGAAAACCACGTTCATTTCCTAAGAGTTCAAACGAGTAGTTGACATTAACCAGTGGTCTCGAGTGTAGCCTAAACTCGAAAGCATTGCCTTTGTTATGTTAGGTCAATGACCTCATCTTACCTGTGGCGGACCATTATTGCACCGCGGTACCGCCTATCGTCTGGAACAAGAGTATAGCACGTAATTACTCTGCTAAGGCAGCTAAGCAAAAACCCCTTAACTTTGTCTGATTAAGGCTACTGTCAAAACTGGTACCCTACCTACACAGTAATCTTTCTATTGCTGCTGATGCTGCTCCTGCAAAGTCGGGATACCCGAAATATGCGTTGTAATTTCCGCTCCGGTCTTTCACTACTAGAAAGGCAGTCACCTCGGTACTGGCCCACATAAAGGCTTAGTGACACATTTACAGTTTGATTGCCCACGACCTCTAAGCCAATGTATACGAGCGATAAGGGAAGCTCTACGCTTCTATTTAGCTCATGAATCATCTGTCCGTTATACAGCGCCATTACTCCACTAAAAGGAAGCTTGTCTGATTGGCCGGAAATGTACCCCGTCACTAACAATACGAGTAGTGATGTACAGTTTTAACAATACAACACAAATGTCTCTTTTTCAATTGTAGATTTACGAGAAATAGTTTACACTTTAGTACTGATGTCCGTCTAGTAGCTAGGTGCATTGTTGCGCTCAAAAAAATTGGGTCTCAATTGGAAGTGTTTGGTGGGGAAGAATAAGACAACATCCTTTGTACCCTGGTAAATAGCATTGAACATGCGCTCCGATGAAGACTTATTTCCGTTCAGACCCAAGTGGCAAAGAAACCCGGCAGGCCGGTAGAGATGCATTCAATAGTGTCGATTACGAGTCTCGCTCACGCACGAAACATGCATCCTTTGTTTGCCTATCCAATCCAATGAGGTCGATAGATTACCCCACACGGTTCGTCCGTGGGCGTTGACATTAGAGCTAAAATGACCACATCTCGAATACTTGTTTTAGTAGAGGACACGGTCGCTCTGTTTTCCGTACGGGCTTGTAGTGGCAACGCAGACTACCCACAAAAACAATTACTTTTTCTGAACCTCGCAGAATAGAGGACAAGATAATGTTACTGAGATAGTATGCGATTGTTACTAATCCAACGCTGGAAAGGTCGTAGACTAATACTATATAGTACCACCCTTAAGTTTTCAATCGCCGCTAGTTTGGTGGTCATTGGCTACAGATAATTACAGCATAGTTGTACATGCAGAGGCATCTGTGCCGTTTCACTTGAGCTAGCTGCATGCCCCGGCAGGAAAAATGGGACGAATTCCTTAGAACCAAGCAATCAAGAGGATAAAAGCTCAGCGCAACAGTACTTATCAACAGCTGTAAAAAAAAATGACAAAAAAAAACATTAAAAAAGCTACAATGGTAATTGCGCAGACATTGTGTAGCTTTGTAGTAATGAAAGTAGTGTTTTAGAAAGGGGTGGACACGGTTATAGTTGCTAAGTAATAGCAGAATCGTCCGATTTTTTCCTGGAGGGGCGTGGCTAGCATCTAATTAGATTTATTAAATGTTCTGTGCAGCGAGCTTTATCTAGTGAATTAGCATTTCCAGTATCCTATCGGGCTGTGCGTGTGCCACGATATATGGCCATTGAAAACTTAAGGGTGATACCAAAGTACATTTGTGATGCTCTCAGGTTGGAAAAGTGCAGCTTAAGGCTCTTCTCTAAAAGTACATAGGTAAGCTCGGCAGAGGCCTGTCGTTAATGCAGCTACCTCGTGCCCCTGTCGATGTGGTTCTCTGCACGCTGTTCTCATCTCCAACACGTTCAATCCCCACAGCCAGCTCCCTTACTACCTGACACCGTCTCAGAAATCCTTTCCTGCCCAGATTTCTCCACTCCTTTCTTTTCATCTCTTCCCTGACCCTCGCCTTCAGATCCCCATACTCTTCCTGCTCCAGCATCCACCGCACTTCATCGGCAAGCGCATGCTCCCCGCCCATAACGTCCTCCAGCACACACCAAACGATTGAATCCCGAAAAGGCGTATATCTCAGCTTGCCTTCGTAGTGACACCAGATAAGCTCCACGTCTTCGTCGGTGATGAAGAACCTTGGACTCCCCATGAACTCTTCCAGTACAACCTTCTCGATCCGCTCAGCGTTCGCATCGAGACCGAAGAAGCGACATGCGAGCAATGTAGAAATGCCTTCCTTGATGCTGGGCGGTGTACGGAGTTCGCATGTGGGACGACTGGAAGGGTTTGCGCACCAGCGACGCATGTAGCGGATGACGCGAATGATGCCGTTTCTTGAAGCATGCGAAGAGGGTATGGATATCTGGTTGGATTTGTGGCTAGCAAAGAGAAGCGATGTCATGGTGTCAATGCCGCAGAAGTATTCGAGCATTGGTAGAGAGACGCCTCTCACATACACCTCATCGGTGGTCTCCTTTACTATGTCCACTTTCTGGCTCTTAGGAAGCTGTGAGAGGAAATTTAGGTTGGAATTTCTTGCGTTCCGGTACATTGACTTGCTCGGATCCGCTAATTCAATGAGCGGGCTCGAATCGACGGCCGTTGGCGGTGATGAGAGCTTCGCCAACAGCGAGTCAGAATTGAAGGGTTCGTCAGAGTGGCTTGATGCCCTTGAAACTGCACGTTGTGAGGCAGAATCAGAGCGCCTTTCACTGTCATGTCTCGTGATGTCAGCATTGATGCTCTTATTGTTGCTCCGGTATTTGGCCTCGATGGTCGCCCATAGTTCCAATGCATCCGAATCAACGGCGCTGACATTTGGTAACGACTTCTCGATGTTGTTACCTGCCGGTAACGTGTAGTGTTTGTCATGAACAGATGTCGAATCAGTCGCGTCATCTGCAGCTGAGGTAATAGGTGGAAAGGAGTAGCAATTTTGGCTTTCCCATGCTCCAGACGTATCGTTCACGATGAAACCACGAGTGTGTACCGGTACTTTGGGAGTTCGTGGCGGACTGGATGAGTACGCTCGAAGAACAGTCGGTCTATTCACAAAGACCAAGTCTCGTCCGCGTTGGTGATGTTCTAGACTCCACATCGACATCATCTTTGGTCAAAGGGTCGCAAATGCGTCATTTAGGAAAGAATGTTCGAGGCCAGGATTGCTCACTTTTTATACATGTTAATGGTGAATAGTGAATATGCGTGGTGAAGCCTGAACTTCACCTACCATGCATTGAACTACAGGAACTTCAAACGCACTTCGACTACGCAAGTTGTAGAATACGAGCGATCTCAGAAGCTAGCCCAGATTCGCTTCAGGAAGCTTTGGTTTTCAATAGGCTCAATCAACTCATCCTTCGCGTCCATATCCTTCCTCATTCCAGAAGTGAGATCAACCTCGTGGCTTCTCCACCATCTCGTCTTCTTCCAGAATTTGTATACGAAGAAGATGATTCCGAATAGCGGTAACAAAATGTAAGCATCCACAAACATGCCGGCGTCGAAGGGTGTTAGCGTTGTCCACCCTTGGACGAACGCCAGGAAGACGTTGGCAAATAGGCCAAAGTACGCATTCCAGGGATGCAGAGCTGATCTGAAGGGAAGCTCGTCGGGCGAACGACCTTGCGCTTTCCATGCTTGTCGGAATCGAATGTGGGTAAGCGAGATACCTGCCCAGACCAAAAATGTCGAGACGCCGCTTAGGTTGATAATGTACGAGTAAGCTTTGCCGCCTCCAGTGGAGATATTCATCATTGAGAGTACCCCAAAGAGATTTGTGAGGATGATGGCGTATACCGGAACTCCACGACTGTTCGTCCATCCCAGAAATCGCGGAGCGCCGCCTTCCTTCGCCATAAAGAGTATCGTACGTGATCCAATGTAGATGGAACTGTTGGCTGCTGAGACGACGGTAATGAAGATAAAGGCGTTGATGAGATGCACCCCGCCTTCCCATCCCGCATTCTGAATAGCGATCGTCATTGGACTCTTCAAAGCACGGCTCTCTCCATTGATCAGGCCATCAGCGTTTGCAGGACAGGTCAGGCCAAAGAAGAAAGCGACACCCATGTAAACGAACAATATACGCCAGATGACCTGTCTGATCGCCAAAGGAACTGCAACACTAGGGTTTCTTGTTTCTGTAGCCGCGACTGCAACGGCTTCCACTCCGACGTAGAAGGTTGATGCAAAGACGAAGACCTGCGCGACTCCCCTGAAACCGTTTGTAAATGCTCCTGGATCGCGCCAATACCGGAAGCCCAGAGCTTCGTCCTGACCGATCAAACCACCCGAAGCGTAGATGATCGAGAGGATGAAGTAAGCGCAAAGACCGAACAGCTTGATCAGAGCTAGCCAGAATTCAGCTTCGCCGAACGACTCGACACCGAGCATCTGGAAGCCTAGGAATGCGAACCAGAATATGAGGAAGTACCCCCACAGAGGAACCTTGTCGCTCCAGAATACTAGAAGCGAGGAAATGACATTGTACTCGTTCGCAAGTACGCAACCCCAGACGAGCCAGTAGTTCCAGCCCATGGCGACTCCAAAAGCCTTGTCGACGAAGCGTTCCGAGAGGGTGATGAACGCGCCACCGGTAGGGTAAAGTGTCGTCATTTCTCCTAATGACTGTGTGATGCTCCATGCGATGATGCCAATGATACCGAAGCCGATAATGAGAGAAGCAGGACCACCATTCGATAGTGCACCTCCAGTGCCGACCAAAATGCCCGGACCGATAATGCCAGCCAGAGCCATCATGGAGAGATGTCGCGTCTTCAATCCTCGCTTGACACCCATCTCGGGATCAATGCGCTCAAAATCTTCATCGTGGCCGTAGCTCGCAGTAGGTGAAGTATGCCCTCCTGGGTGCTTGGTAGAGTCGAAGAGCGCCATGCTGAGGCTTGCGACACGTCGAGAGAGACGGGCGTAAAAACCCTGGGGAGATCATGGCGATTATATGTTTTCAGATGCCCTCACCTTGGCAGCTGCAGATCTAACGCGCTCGGCAGCTCTAGCCCTATGATAGTGGCCCTGCGAACGTACGGTTGAGTAAAGGGTCGCGGTAAGCGATGACGCGATTCAGCCGCCTGATTTCGCAATGTCGTTATAAGGCGACAACGGCGTGTAAACATTGCACACGCGATTCACTAATTCTCTGGGCGTCGAGGTTTTGAATGCATACTGGCTTGTGCAAGAGCATGGCGTCGTTGTTGTGAGTAATTGTGGTGTGCTAATGCCCCATGGGGTGCAGATGATGTTATCGTGACGCTAGCCGTGTTTGTCTACTAGCTTCGTTCAACCTCCTGCTTGTGGACCACACCAAGGCTCTTGGTTGTACACCCCCACACGTTCGAATGCCTATACATATCACAAGCCATGGAAAGGTTTTGAACTACGTAGCATGCTTGGTTAACGCTCGTACGAGTCTCAACATGGGCTTTGAGCATTGAAAAGTGGCAATATCACGTCCGCAGACGGTCAACAGTAAACATATTCATCTATAAAAGCATTACTTCTTCATACACAACTGGTAGTCTCCAGCTACCACAATGAATTGAGGCTGAACCCGCCAGCCTTCCTATCGATGCTTCTTGGCAGCCATTCTCGATCATCTAGTTCTTGCGAGAGAGCTCCATGCGCTTCTTCAGCTTGTAAGCGATAGCTCGCTTCCTGGCAGCGGTGCCTTGAGTGAAGGCGACACTGCCACCGAAAGGACCAGCGGCAGCACCGTTGCGGACGCGCATGACACAGACGTTGGGGGTTCCGGCAATAGTGGCATCGCAAGTCATGCCCTGAGGCATCTGCACCTTCATCTGGAACTCGGTGCTAGTGGCCAGAGAGATTCCCTGGACACCAAGACCGGGGACGTCCTTGGTAACAGTCGCGGACTGCATGGCAGCTTCGTCGGTCTGAAAATTGTCAGTATGAGGGCAAGAGACGAGGCGGGAAAGCTTACTCCTCCACTGGTGCCATCGACATCAGCAGTGAATGGACCAGCGCCATCCTGGTTGATCTGGCGAAGCGTCATGGTCACTGTACCATCGTCTGCGCAAGTCGGGAGGCCAGTAGAAGCACCTGCACCCTGAGCGGCGGCAACGCCAGCCTCAGGTGGGCCCACTGCTTTGGTACCACCTCCACCCAAGAGACCTGCGATACCAGTAGCGCCAGCGGCACCGCCAGCACCGCCACCTCCACCCAAGAGTCCGCCGAGCAGTTGACGCCTGCGAGCTCCGGCGCCAGCACCACCCTGGGCATTCTTGGGCAGGTTGTCCTCGACACCGACACTGCCTGAGGCGCCCTGGTTGGTGGGTGGTGCTGCACCTGATCCCATGAAAGCTGCGACCATGACGGAGGCATCGACAGGACCATTGCCCTGTGTGCGTCCGAGAGGAGTTGCCTTGCCACTTGCGATGTCGCGGTCACGAATGATGGCGGTATCTGCCTGAGAACCGCAGCCGCTGTTGGATATTAGAGTCATCCTCGGAAGCTGAGATGAAAACACTTACTTCGACGAACAGTCACGCGGTGTACCGTCAGCGACTGTAAGACCTGGCATATTGACGCCGTTCGCTCCCTGGACCTGAGTAACGACACCGTGTGCCGAGACTGAGGCTGCTAAGGCAGCAACGAGGGCGAATTGTGAGATATACATGATTGCTGATTAAAGGTCGAGATCAACTCGGACTGTAAAGTACTAGTATAAGGTAGGAAGTAAGATTATAGAAGTAGCGCCAGGCTGAAGAGGAGAAGAGAAAAGCG
The DNA here is from genome assembly GCA_004335185.1 of Phoma sp. RAV-16-625. Taxonomy (NCBI): domain Eukaryota; kingdom Fungi; phylum Ascomycota; class Dothideomycetes; order Pleosporales; family Didymellaceae; genus Phoma; species Phoma sp. RAV-16-625. The sequence goes on from SAUA01000091.1 coordinate 130,397, forward strand.
GAGGAGTTGTTTGCTGATGATCTACAGATGGACGCATGCTCTCCAACTTCTTATACCTGCCTCCATCTTACAAACGTATCTCACTGCGCCTACATCCGCCGACCGATGACTTCACCATCCCCACCCTGCAGGCACAGGACAAGCCCAACATTCCCTGTCCTGTACAATAGCAAGTCAAGATTACCATTTTTGCAAAGCAGGACGTGCCTCAGAAGAGCCCTCCATCTTCTTTTTCATAGGACTAAACGTGCTTGGCTACGAGCAAGCGTTTCCCGACCCGCTTGGCCAGGGCAGAAAGTCAGCGTCGAGGCTTCTGACAGGTGCCGACGCCCGACGCAAGGTTTCGAAGCGGTGCCTGGTGAACACTTTCGAAGGCGCCAAGGCACTCAAGATCAATGCGCTGTACCGAAACACAGGAACATATCCTCGGCGTTGCAGAACTGGGTGTTGGAGAAGTTACAGTGCAAGGCGACTCGGGACATCAGCGACACGACTTTCTGGCAACGACAAGCAGAACGTGCAGCACCAACATACCAACGAGTCCTCACCACCTCACCATCTCATCACCTCACGATCAGCGCCACACACCCATCACCCAAACTCTGCATGCAGCTGTCACACCCATCCCAGCCAAGCCGCAACAAGCAAAACAGCCAAGCCCCCCTCCAAGACCCACCCCTACCGCAAATCCAGCGGAAGTAAAGAAACCCATGCACAGAACCCCCAGCCTCCCAAAATACCTTCTTGCCGGGGTTGTGGTTCCTTGTGTGCTCACAAGGCGAGGTGTGGTGTTGCAGCCCCCGTCGCTCCAGCGTTTCAGCAAACACCAGCCGCTCGACGATCTCAAACACGTCGCGCGCGGGGGCCGAGGTTTGGACGGCACGCCTTGAGCGGTAGGTGTTTCCCCGAGGTAGAGTGGTTGTAGGTGAGGTGTAGGTGGGGCTGTGTGTGTTGTGTGAGATGGTGGTGATGTTGCTGGCATCGATTGATAGTCTGCATGCAGAGGGTTTAGTCCTGGGCTGTTACATGCAAGAGTGTAAAGCATAACCCGGAGACTGAATATACACCCTAAAAACATCTTCTGCAGACTGCACTCTACCCGTTCGAAAGAGTATGTATTCCCTATATCCCTACACATCCACATATACACACAGCAACACTAAATCATCGAATAACATCATCCATTCCACCATCTCGTTGCACTACGCTCGTATATAGCGCCACACTTATCTACATCCACCTTCAACCTTCAACCTCCAACTTCCAACCCACCATCCGTATAGATGCGTGATGCTGGTATTCTTTTTAGTGCTTTTAGGGGTAAGGTGGGATACACGGTCGGTACAGAGCTTAGTGCAGTGGAGGAGATGTTGAGACGGACATAGTCATACATGTATTTCCTAAAAATGCTATATGGTAGAAATCCAACTCCGTTCCAGATGCTCGGGGGTATCAAGTATACCAGATGCTTTTTGGTTTAGATGCGTCTGCGATGCGTCTAGTGGGCGCTGGAAGCAAAGCACCAGTTCAAGCTGACCTATTGTTACACCGAGACGAGCGGGCCGTGGAAGTCGCGTAGGGTGGCGACGAGATCGTCTTCGCGGAAGAGCTGTAGCGAGAGCTTCTCCTGCACTTCTTTCCATTTCCGCAGCGCGTCCAGCTCGCCTTTGCTGAGCCATTTTTCTTCGTTGCCGACCACGTCGGAGCGCTCGGCTTTGCTGAGGAGCGGCTGCACTTTTTCGCGCTCGAATTGGATGCGCTGCAGTATGCGCACCATGCCTTTGTACGTGTCGTGGAGGAGCTTTTCTCGCGCGCGCTGCCGGTCGTACCAGATGAGATGGAGGGAGTGTTTTGCTTCTCGCCTCTCCACCTTGGGAATCTCCTGCGTCTGAACGAGACCCTGTACAGTGAGGTCGTTCACGATGCCGCGGATGTCGGCTGCAGACATCATCATGGCGTTGCATGTTGCGCGCTCGTCGAGCTTGCCCTTCTTCCTCAGCGCGCGGATGAGTTTGACGCCCAACGTGCCCTTTCTCGCAGAGATAGTGTTTTCAATCTCGGTCTGGATGAGCTGTTTGGCAATCTCCTCAAACTCTATATGCCACTGCGAGAAGCCTGCGCGCGAGTGCCAGGTGACGAAGTGGGTGGGGTCTTCGGAGAGCAGCTGGATGTGTTTGTCGATAATCCTGGTCTTCTCGTCTATGCTGAGTGTCGTGGGGTCGGTGGGCTGGCTGAGAATGTTGGCGGTGCGGACATGGCCCCTTCTGGTGATCTGAACGACTGCATTCGGATCTAGGCCCTCGCAGATGTCGACGTCACGACTGATCTTCTTGGCCACGTCTCGCGCTGTAACGAGGTTCTTGGAGTCGATCTGGTTGTCTGCGCCTTCGTCGCCGGCTGTTGGTGGCTCTGGGTACTCCTCGTAGCAGCGTGGGATGTTGGCCTCCAGCATGCGGAGCATGGTCTGGTAGATGTGAGCCGTGACGGACCCCAAGCGCTGCTCGACCAGCTGCACCAGCTGTTCTGTGCGCATGGCTACCGCAATCTTCTCTGGATTTACGCGGATGACCAGCTTGTCTTCTGGAGATGCAGCGCTTGAAGCTGCGTACCCGTTCGTGCCGTTGACTTTTACGCGCTTGGTCGGGTTGCTATAGTCCTGGTCTGCCTGCCGCCGTTTTGAGAATCTCGGGACTTCGAGCCATTTGTTGCGCATGTTTCGTTTGCGCTCGAGCGTGTTCCTGTGGCACAAAGCTTTGTCTTTTATGCCGGTTGGCTGCTGACCTGCGAGGTCCTGCTCGATCGTTTCTTGCTGGAGCATGTCGTGCATGTCTCCTGGGGACAAATACTGCGACTCTGTCATTGTTCTCACCCAGCCGCGCTGGATGAGTCGCTCGATGATGTCGTACAGCTCGTCGACGGACGCGATCTCGCCGTCTTCCTCTGCGTGCTCATGCTCTTCGTGGTCGCCAGTCCCGTCATTCGTTGCGCCGTTCGTTGTGCCGTTCATGACAGGTTTTACATCATTCGCCTCAGACGAGCCATTCACTAGGCCGTTGGTCTTGGCAGACCCGTTGGTGTCGTTGCCGCCCCCCCTCTTCCTCTTCGTGCCCGCGCCGTTTGGCAGTCCGTCGTCTGAGTCGTCGTCGCTGTCGGTGGCGGTGGGGAAGTAGGCTTCTTTGAGGTCTGCGATGCGCGTGTGGCCGAGGCGCAACAGGTTGGTCATGACGTTGGCGGCCTTTCTGCCGAAACGGTCCTCGACGAGCTTGGTGACCTTGCCGAGGCGGACGAGGGCGTACGAGTTCAGCCAGTCGATCTCGTAGTAGGTGGGTTGGGCATCGTTGCCCGAGTGGAAGACGAGGTGCTGCTGCAGCAGGATGACGAGGCCATATTTGATCTGGCGGGCGTTCAGGTAGGAGGCGCGGGCGACGGCAGCGAGTGTCTGCCGTCCGTGGCGAGCAAGCACCGAGTAGACGCGCTGGGTGTGTTAGCGTGATGCATGGCTGGGGTGTTGTGCGCAGTATGCTATGCGCACAGCTATGCGCACAGCTATGCGCAGACGGCCACGCGCAGTCGCAGTTTCTGGAGGCGCACGGTATGCGGAATGTGAGACTTACTGCTGCAAGTTCGCCGTAGACATCCTCGACCAGGAAGGTGCAGAGCTCGGCGAGGATCTGGAAGCAGGTTGGTTATGGTTCTGAGATGGGAGCGACGAGGAAGTCGCGAGTCGACAAAACTTACCGGAGTCTCGCGCTGGTTGTACGACATGATAGTGCCTAGATATTTGCCAGATATCTAGGTGTCCACGGGGCTACCGGAGAGACATTGGGCGGGTTGTGTGCGCGGGTGGGAGGGAGGAGCTGTGGGCGCGCGCTGAGGGCAGAATTTCTGGGACTGGGACGCCAGGCGGGGACGCAGTACTTTTGGCCGAACAGAGAACAAGAGCAGTCAAGAATAATTTCAACCACCACCAAGCAACCACGCTTCTTTTTACTAGGAAGACAATGCTGTGAAAGTGTTAGCCAGTCATCACAGTTCTATTCGATAAAGAATTAAATCATGAATGCATCGTGTTGCTTCGTTCATAGAAGCCTGACGTTGGCCAATCAAAACGGGCGTCTTCGTAAAGGCGCGTGCTAAGACGACCCAGCGCCGTCTCTCTCTACTTTTGCAACCACAGCCCGTCCATCTCCCCCCATCCATTGCCCTCTCCCCCCCAGCTCTCCAGCGCCCACCGCCCCCCGATCGGTGCCCCTCTACGATGCTGTCCCGCACAACCGCCTGCCGGGGCGCGCAACGAGCTGCCCGCCAGCTGTCGACGACGCAGAGGCGCGGCCTCGCTGCCCCGGCCTCGGGCTCCTTCCAGTACCAGTCTGGCGAGGCCAAGGGCGTCAAGTTCGCCAGCAGAGACTTTGCCGGCCCCACGACCACGCTCGCCCTCGTCGCAAAGGCCGGCACCCGCTACGAGACGCTGCCCGGCCTGACCGAGGGCCTCGCCAACTTCGCCTTCCGCGTATGCATGCCCCGATAGAATAGAATAGATGCCAGCCATCGCCATTGCGTGCGCACAGAGGACCTCTACTGACGCCAATTGCATCGCAGGCCACCGAGCGAAGGTCGACGCTGCGCATTGTCCGCGAGTCGGAGCTTCTGGGAGCTACCCTGACAGCCCACCACTCGCGCGAGAACCTGGTCCTCGAGGCCAAGTTCCTCCGCGATGACCTGCCCTACTTTGTCGAGCTGTTCGGCGAGGTCGTCAGCCAGACAAAGTACCAGCGTACGTCGTGTCATTGCACTTGCAAGACGATAGACTGACCATGACCACCCCAGCCCACGTCTACAACGAAGAAGTCCTCCCCTTGATCCACTTCGCCCACACCCGCTTCATCAACAGCCCCATCGAGATGGCCATCAACTCGGCCCACAGCCTCGCCTTCCACCGCGGCCTCGGCAACTCGACCGCCTCGGCCTCGCAGACGCCCTACACAAAGTACCTCGACGCCGAGACCATCGAGCACTTCTCCAAGAGCGCCTACGCAAAGTCAAACTTCGCCGTCGTCGCCAACGGCGCTGACCACGGCGAGTTCTCCAAGTGGGTCGGCCAGTTCTTCGACAACGTCCCCGCCTCGCCCGCCCAGCAGCTCACCCAGGGCGCCGACCAGACCAAGTACCACGGCGGCGAGGAGCGCCTGGCCCACGACGGCGGCAACGCCATGGTCATTGCCTTCCCCGGCTCCAGCTCCTTCACCGGCCAGTTCTACAAGCCTGAGATTGCCGTCCTCGCTTCCCTGCTCGGCGGCAAGTCGGCCGTCAAGTGGTCGCCCGGCTTCACCATCCTCGGCCAGGCCAAGGCCACGCCCAGCACCCAGGTCAACACCACCAGCGGCATCTACTCGGACGCCGGTCTGCTCTTCACCTCCATCACCGGCTCCGCCCGCAGCGTTGCCGAGACCGCAAAGGCCGCCGTCGACGCCATCAAGAAGATCGCCTCGGGCGACATCTCCAGCGAGGCCATCGCAAAGGCAAAGGCCGCCGCCAAGTTCAAGGAGCTCGAGAACGGTCAGGACATCCGCGCCGGTCTCCAGCTGTCTGGCAACGGCCTTGTGAACAACTCCCAGGCCTACCAGATCGACGAGGTCGCCAAGGCCATCGACGGTGTATCAGAGGAGGCCGTCAAGTCGGTGAGTTTGACTGAATTTGCAGACTTTACTTGCAGCATGCTAACACTATCCAGGCTGCCAAGACATTACTCGAGAACAGGGCTTCCGTCTCTGCGGTTGGTGACCTCTTCGCTCTGCCGTACGCTGAGGAGCTGGGTCTTAAGGTGTAAATACAGTCGTGGAGCGCGTAGAGCAAAATCGTTGCAAATCTCGTTGCAAATCTCGTTTGGCTCGGGGCTTGTGTAACATTACCTTGTGATAGTCCCAATGGTCCAGATAGATGTTTTATATGGATTCTCATTTGTTCGATAACTCGTATGTGCTGGACAGTCTACGCTGGACATCTGAACGTGATGTACATGATGTAGTTTTCACTCTTTTCTGAAATGGTGATTCACCGCACTGCAGCCCTGTATGCACGCGCAATGCGCTTCTTGACGTTCGTGCGTGCGTTCGTTTGTTCGTCCCTCCATCTCTCACGTGCCAACGCGCCTTGCCTGCACGTCCATCCCACGACACCACACCACACCACACCACGGCATACACAACAACAACCAAAAGCAACAACGAAAACAGCAAAAACTCCGACATCACGACTCCAACGCCAACAAAAACAACGACGACAACAGCAAAGACAATAACAAGACAGCAACAGCACGACAGAGACGCACCACACGCGCCGGTGTTACGTTTTCTGCGCCGTATTCCCAATCCCCCGTGTACTCTGGCGTAAATCATCCACAATCTCTCACGCTTTGTCATCGTCAAGTCTGGTTTTGTTTGATTGCCGGAGTCTGTACCGCTGAATCTACCGCCGGTCTGTTGCTCTGAGTGAGAAGAGCGGACAAGGAAGAAGAGAAGAAGGAGAAGAGAAGAGAAGAGCAAAAGAAATGGCAAAAACAGCATACCCGCGCGCCACGCTGCGGAAGATAGTAAAAGCGCACGCGGGGCGCAAAATAGGGAAGGATGTGGATATTCTGGTATGTTGTGTTTTTCTTTCTCTTCTCTGATGATGATGATGATGAGGTTGCTTTCTACCACGTCGTTCACGTCGTCTTTCTCATTACTATTACCACTGTCACTACTACTACTACTACTATCCCCTTCCCTTCTCCACCGCCTTCCTTGCTCTTTCAATCCCATTCCCTTTCCCTTTCCCATGCCCACGTCAACCTCTTTCGAACTCATACTCTCACCTCATCTCATCTCTCCAGTGCTAACAGCAAGGAAGATCTACCTCACCTACCTCCTCTTCCTCCAAGACGTGCTAGCCGAAGCCTCGATCAAAGGAAAATTGGCGGGGGAGCGGGGAGTAAGTGCCAGGAGTGTGAGGAGAGTTGCTGAGGGGTGTTTGAGGAGGTGTAAGGGGTGATTGTGTCGTTTTTTTTCTTCTGTAGGGGTGGGGG